>JABEXW010001205.1:0-13391 GCA_013266185.1 Fusarium sarcochroum | reverse complement strand
GTAATTATATAGGTATTAGGTTATAATGCCGCTGAGATGGAAAAAAAATTAGGTTATTTATTATTATTAAAGCTAGTTTCTTTAACTTTAGAAGTTATAGAGCAAACCTTAGATAGTAAAGCATAATGACCTGGTGACATGCTTATTGGTTGCTAAGAAGCCCGTGTTAGTCGCAGTACTTTGAGTTCTGTGTTACATCTGGAAAATACTCACAAATTGCCAGTATTTTATTCCCTTTGAGTCAGGAAACACACGAAACGAGGGATTGTCTCGTGATTGCAGCATGCTCTCGTAGTCGCCATCGTAGCCGTTCACATTCGTCTCCGTTGTGTGATACCACGCATTCGGGTCCAGTTCGGTTGCAGGCTGAAGATTATCCTCACCTGACATATTGGAGGATTTGAATCGCAATGCGAAAGATTGGGGAGAAGGGCGAGCAAAGAAAACATTATAAACAGGGCGACCTCTTGAGCGGTTATAGACTCAAGTACTGCCGCAACAACTGCTGGTGTCTTTAGTCGCGTCAGGAGATTATGATTTACATTACGACGGATTCTGATCTTGTCCGTCGGACACGTTGATCAGTTCATCACCGTGTGGAGATCTAGCCGTGCTTTTACTGTGCTGAGTCTTCAAATCTATCAGTCGTCATAGCGCCGACTAGACTATCGTATTAATATGGAACTGACCCGTATCGTGGATGTCTAGATCTGATGAGCTAGGACAACAGAAAACGCGAAAAATGAGTTAGTACTAGCTAAGATCCAGGTAGGTATCTTCTATGTTCATTGGATAGGCAGAAAAAAGGCAAACGCCGAACTAAAGCCACAAACAAATATTCATCGAGCAAATATGACACTTAACCCCCTCATCCCTTCACTTCTTCCAACAACTTCGCAAACGCTGGTCCAGAAATCTTGGCTGTAGTACTCCGGTCAATCCAGACAAAATATTCATCGTCTAGGAGAGTCGGAATGTCGGCTTTTGATGACTGGGCAGCTGTGATCAAGACAGATAATTTCTTAGCTGCCTGCCAAAAGGGGGTACTCAATTCAGAGTCAACATCTTGCTTTCTTTGTGCATGAACGGAAGGACCTTTTGCTTTGGTGTTCGCAGCAGCCTTGTAGAATCCCTTTCGTACTGTTGTGTTTAACGCTTCGACGAGCTTCTGGCCAGAAAGGACTGATGCTCCAGTTTTTAGCTTCGTAACTCCTCGTTAGTGCACTCCCTTTGCAACATCACAGAAGAGGTAGACAGGACTTCTCACCTGAAGAAAACATAGAATATGATCTGCACCGTACGTGCCGCTTGCTCCGGCCCTGCGAAGCACTAGGACGATGTCGGGTCCAACGTTTTCATCTGGCAAGAGGAAACTATACTTGGGCCTGGATCCCTGGCGAATACTATAGAGCCACTCCGACAGCTGCATTGTATTTGCGACACCTGTCTCTGGTTTGTGGCTGATCGAGTCCCCCTCAATTAAGAAATAATCGAAGACGGGAATCGCCATTCCAAGCGCTAGACCAAAGCTATTTTGAGCTTTAGCAAATAGATTCACAAGCCCGTCTCTCCTTTGTGCATCAAAGCCAATGAGGCCATTTGTTGATCGGTCACGGAGACAGTTCCGTAGTTCCTGCTATGCTGTAAGAGGATATTGCCGCACAAGAGGGGGTTCCAATGCTTACCCAAACAAAGAGTCTTTCAGCTTTTGTTCCAAACCCGCCCGCATCATCTTGCAACTCATTGAGGATCTGAAGTAATTTTTGCCCGATCAAGTCCTCGGTTTGCCCGCCAAGACCTTCGATTATAGCATCTATTGCAATCGTCTCTACCAATCTTGCTTTCAGCTCTTTACCTTGGACCTCGACCGTTGCAAGCCCATACTCGACGAGAGTTAACTGCTCTGAGCTGGGAAAGACGTAGGGCTGGTCCAATAAGTGACTCCAGATGGCAGCGTTGGGGAGTGTTTCATGTATGAGCTTATAACTTTGGGGATCGGTCCTTTCCCGCATCTTCTCCAACTGACGCGTGAGCCCATCTTTAGCAAGCCGATAAACATTTTGACTTGTCTGGCGAATTTCATCCTCCGTCGTTGGGAATTTCAGAGTGGCTAGCCCATCAATGAACATAGTTGACCACCTGAAGCGACCGCGAAGGCGGCTGCTTGCCGCTAAAACAGGTGCCATAAGATTGGTGTAGAATATGTATTGGTAGAGTCCCCCGTTTCGTTGCTTCAGTAGCGTGTCGAAGTCATTGTCTGTCACTATCATTGGTAACCTCGACGCAATCTTGGGATTCAAAAAAGCAACCTCCGCAAACGAAGTTTCCTGGCTTTGAATAGTTTCAATCGCGCTTTGAATGTTTAATGACGTTCCGGACAACACGACGTTCAAGTGCATGCACCACGATCCGAGCATCCCCTTCAGAAGATTGACCGTTGAGCCATTTGGCAAGGGGACGGTTAAATCCACTTGGGCCTCGTCAATGCAGACATACTGGACAAGGGGCTGGTGATGGTCTTTGGGCAAAGAAGCATGGTAGGGTTGGTTGTTCTTCGTCAGCTCTCTGACTAAAGGCTCGTTCGGATCCAGCAAGTCTGCTCTAGGTAAAAGTACAAGCAGATGGAAGATGTCGTCAAAGGGATCAACATGGCTGCAATCCGTTTGGAAGCGGAACCACCAGGCCGGGAGACTGTTATTGACTTCCTGCCGGAACCTTTCGAGAATTATCTCGCGGGCAAGCTTAATCAGCTCGCACGGAACAGCTTCAGATATGTTGCCCGATTGGAGAGCCTGAGATTGCCACGGAGGAAGTTCATACCGGAGCATCTGACATAAACTCCAGGTATCTTTCGAGCCATTTAGACCATCAGCAGGCTCAGAGCGACGCGGCTCGTACAGAGTGTTGTCGCTTTGTGGACTAATATTTCCAGCAAGGATATAGTATCCTATCCGATGTTGCAGAAAGTCGACGATGGACTTGGTTTTGCCTGAGCCGGCGACTGCGAAGAGTACTGTGACATCGGGCAATTTCTCACCAGAATTTGCCAAGATATGGTTTTGGGGCAAAGATGCCTGACCAAGAACAGGCCTTTCGATCGCTGAAATCCTCTGACGTAAAAGGTCAAGGTATCGCTGAAATGCGAGAAACATTGTCTCAACCATTCCGTATATGGTTGGATAGCGAAGATTCCATATATCTTTTTCCCAGGGACTTTGAGAATAGTACTGATAAAAGTCTCTGTAGACCAGAAATAGGAACTCATAAGCGAACTCGATGTCACCACTTGGAAGCACAGCTTCTTGGAATTCATTTCTCATCAAGTCTGATCTATGGAGTTGCATAATGTCTGCGGAAACAAAGTCCTGCTGGAGTCTGGATTGAATGACGTCGAGTTGGCGATTAAATTCTTCGCTTCGCTGCCTTAGAGGACTGTTGTATGTATGTTGATATCTTCAGACCCTATTAGCCATACTATTACATGCTTTAGTAAGTGGATGCCAGTTGTGAAACAAACCCGAGAGGTTCCCCGGTGTAATCATTCGAACTGAAGTCAAGTAATTTCTGTTCGAGGTCGTACATATCCCTGGCTCGACGACGTAGCTTCTGAGGATTGTCGAAGTATAATTCGACGAGTAAATCATGCTTAATGAACATGGGACGTAGAATATGAGATATATAGAGAAGGTCCTCTGTAAAAAATTAAGAGTCTTGACGCAGATTGCAGTCTCGTTACATACCGATTTCAAAACCAGGCTTTGTGGCCCTGTAATGCACATTCAGGCTGTGCCCATCATCCAAAATGTCGACTCGTACACCAGAGCGAAGGGCAAATAACCCTTGATAGTTCATCGTTGCTGCTGTTGTATCATCAAAGATTGGAAGACGGACCGGAAGTAGAAGAAATGCAAGAAGGAGTTCTCAGACGAAATGAAAATAATGAGTTATTATCACAATCAAGAGCCTGATTTAGAGCTTGGAAGTGGCTGCCTGATGGAGCCTGATAAACAAACTGGCAGACGGGTGTGAGGCACAGCCTGGACGTCACGGTGCCACTGACACGGTGGCGCGGCAAAGCGCGTATACCATTGGGTGATGATAGCTCTCGAGAATACGTGCGTCTCAGAGACCTCAGGTCTCTGCATCATAGCAGGGCAGCGGGGCTACAGCGGAATTGTGAGCTGGGACAACCAATTCAGCCGGATATAGAGCGGGAGCGATAAAAACATAGCGGGTTGAGAAGGCAAGGGTAAGCCTAAGCTCCGCATTCTGAGCGTATCAGATCATGTCCATCTACCCCGCCCTATCTAGACTGTGATCAACTTGGAAACTTGAACAGGTCAATTGATCGCTTGCCTCGCCTTTTGGTCATAAGGGCACCCTCCTAGATACCAATCAACCTGGTGTCAGCCGATAGACCTCAGCACTTTCCCCCACTGGCATTGGAGCTTGTGATATTAAGTACCATGGTATGGCCGCACGTGAGAATTGGATTGATTATACCTAGAAATGCATCTAGTGAGGAAAGGATGTAGATTTGCAGAGACTCTGTACATGTTTAAAACATGGGTGGCTCATAGATAGTATTAAGAACAACTCGTCTCTATACCAAGTCTATGTTATTAGCCCTTCTTTATGAGAACTCTTCACCCATCCGGGGCCAGCTTTTAAACTGCGGATCCATATTTTCGTATTCCACCTCTTCAAGGACTTCTCTTGCTACGTCCATGAACTGGCTCGCGCCAATAGCAGTCAGGATATGCCACCATCCATGAAGTTCGAATAGCCAAGCCCATGGCAGCCCTACTTGTTGTCTGATACTTCTAAGCTCGGCGCAGTACCCAAGGTCTATATTCCAAAGAAGATATCCGAATAAGCAGGTTCCAATAGCTTTCCAAGTCCGCCGATTCCATTCACGGGTCATGTATTTCGGAAACGCTGGTTGAATCCAATGGAACAGATACTGAGATCGCAAGATGACGAGAAATATTCCTGTTGCGAAAGCGATCACTTGGTAGATAATGCTTGGATACTGCATGTAGATGATAGAGAATGCCATGAAGCCTGTAGCTAGGATTATCGAGATGCAATTTCCCTTCAGTTGTGATTGTCGCGCCGTAAGAGTTGCTTGGAGCATCGACCAGGTGAGTCCAAGCATTGAGAACTCGTCGGCGAACTCGAGCATTGAACGAAGGCTGGCATGAAATAGAAACGATCCAATCCCAAGAGTAAAGAGCGAGATAGACATAAAGTCTTGCTTTCGAGATCGACCCTTGCGGCCATATATAGACCGGAGAGCAAGATAGACTAACCATGTTAGTGGCGGCGATATGGTGCGAGAGAAAAACATACTATAAGCGAGATTTGTCAATGAGTTTATGAATTCGGCCAGGTAGTAGGTCAATGCATAGTCTTCTTCGCAGAAACTAGGTTTCAAAGTCAGCACTTAAAGCCAGTCGGCTTCTAGGTCTCGGGCACCGGTATTCACTTTGCTCTGCTTGTTGGTGGGCTCCAAGCTCCGCTGAGAGAGTAGGGATCGTCATCAAAGCGAATATTATGATGTCCCATATCCACGAAATACGCCGGTTGTCTGTTGTCAAAAGTTGTGCTGTGCCAGACCCAAGATCGTCCTTGATACTTGAATATTGCAAGGAAGAAATGGAGAAAATGTTGAGGGAAAAGTCAGCTTATCATCACCTGTTTGACAGTAAGACGGACTAGGGGCTAGTGTCAACCGAGGTAATATGTATCTAGCGAGTACATAGAATACCCTTGTTTCGTCAGTGGGGGTTTGAACATGGTCAGCGGTTTTTCAGGATTGTAGAACAGTACGCAATCCTAGAGTCAAGGTTAATCTAAGCGACGCGCTTACTGTCAGCGATAAGATAGTTAAGCACGGGGTTAATCAGCAAGGCATTCGTGATCACATGTTTTTGTATGTAAATCCATCTAGCAAGAAATGGTGTTGGCCTGCAAATATCTGAGATTTCTCCATTCTCTAATCCCTTGTGGAACAGCCAATTGTAGAAGTATTCACAGGTCTACTCATCCCAAACAGTAGCTGACACACGTCCACTAAGCTTAATCTCAGCAAGCTTGCCGCCTTCAGCCTCGCCAACTATCTTGCCCGACTTCACATCTCGCTTCCAGATAACCACAGTCTGATTGTTTTGATGACCGACTGCAATCTTATCCCCAGCCTTATTAAATTCAAACTGACGGGGCAGCCAACCACCCGTAGGAGCCTCTTGTACACGCTTCAAAGTGCCATTTTCACGAATAGCAAAGGTTGAAAACGTATCAGAAGGACTAGATCCAAGCTGGGGAGAATCACGGAATGAGGTTTCGCGGTTGGATACAACTAGAAATCGTTGATCGGGCTGGGTAGAGGTCAGCATTGAGGTGGCACGATATGACGAGTTCAATATGCACTTACGCTCATGACAATCCCACTGGTAGGGGCAGTGCCGGAGGGAAAGACCTTTTCGAGTGATGTAGTCTCGAAGACTTTGGTAAAAGCAAGGCCAGTGCGCTGATACTTCACGCGATAAGAGTAGACCTTCTGATCAATTTCGCCGTTGAAAAAGAAGAATGTCTCTCCCTTGTTGTTGACCCTAAAGAAGCCGTGTCGAGGTCCACTGCCAGGTTCAGCTTTCAAGGTACCGATCTCAACGATCGGTGCGACGTTTTGGTTATCATAGGTATAGACGCGACATCGATCCCCACCAAGATCAGGCATAACGATATACTTTCCCGTGGGGTCGAGGATAACATGATGAAGGTAGCTAGCGTCTTGTCGAGAGGGGACTGGGCCAGTCGCGCTGATGTTGGGAAAGATTTGTTGCAGAGGGCCAGTTCCGGATAATGCACCGCTCTCACCAAGGCCAAACACTGCCGCCGCACTTCGGTTGCTACTATGTGTTAGCTGCTAATCTGGCGTATCGACTGGAGACACTGACTATGAAGCACTGACGTAGCCACGCGCGCCGCTGGGAGTAACAACAACCTCACCAGCTACGCCACTCAATGGAGCATCAACTCGTCCAACCCGAGTAAGAGCCCCGTTTGTATCGATAGAGAAGGAATTCAGAGAACCTGATGTCGAAGTCGATGCACCACGATCGAGGCAGTAGAGGATGCGATTGGTGGAGTCAAGCGTGAGCCAAGATGGGTTAGGTCCACAATCAAGAGTCCTCGAAACAATGGAGAAGTTATATCCATTTCCTGACTCGGTTAAAGACAGCGTTGTTAAATTACCGCTTGGGTCCGCGACAAAGAGGTTGGCAGCATTGCCGTAGGCCGCGAACAAGGCCGAGCCAAAAAGAAAGTCGATACTCGTCCAATGCATATTGTCTGACTTAATTCAACCTTAGAAGTGAAGAATGAAAAGGCACACTGGATGTAAGACATCGATATCATAAGCTGTGCTATAAGAAAGTATTTTAACTCAATTATAAGCTTAATGGCTTTCCCGGCCATTCCGACAGTCATTTTATTGCGCCCTTGCATGTGACGTGTCTTTGCCCCTTGAAACTATTAGACAAAGTTAAAATAATTCTTAAATAATTCTAAAACTGGTTGATTCCTTAAGTTTTATACTAAAAAAGCTAGGACTATGACATGGGTCGGCTTCCTAGAGCGTACTTGGCATCCACTCCGATCACGGCATATACTGACAGGCGAAACCCCTGTTCGAGTCGAGATTATAGCTACGTGCCAAGACTTGTTAGCAGCTTCAACTTTCAAGCGAGCAAATCAGCAGAGTCTACAAGTTAGGCTTCGTATATAACATTTGTCAGCTCGGCAGTTGCTATAGGCATGATGAATCAACTTGCAGTCATTTAGATACGAGAGACGTCGCGGTCGTGGTAACAAATGATAAGATTATCTGCCAATACTAGCACCTTGTGACAGCTTTGCCTTTCTCAGTTTCGGCAATCTGTAAAGTCCTTCAATCCCGCGTCGGGAACCTTGTTCTTGGGAAGACAGAAATCAATGTCCTCTCCCTTCAAGTCGTGGCCAAAAACTCGGACATGTTCGCGCTGTAGTATGTTAGCATCGTGCTTCATAATGTTTCTTGACACGCCTACCTCTGTAATTTTCAAGAATTCGTCATAAATACCATGAGACTTCATTCGATCGCGAACAAGATCCACTACACCGCCCGATAGAGCGACAACAGTTGTGACCTTGCTGTCCCATGTCACAAGTGCTGAGACACCCTCGCCGTCGATGCGAGTTGATTCCGTGCTACCGTAGGGATCTTGATGACGTTTTGTTAGTCACTTAGTTTCTTAATGGTGATAACATAGTCACTCACTTTGCATCTTCTTTCCAACAATCATGTTCCTCCACCAAGCAAGTCCAACAGCCTTGTCGAAAAGAACAACCGGAAATACAGCGTAAGGAGTGATAACATCATGCTCCTGGTCTTTTTCACTTGCAATGGAGGGAATACCGGCAGGTGAAATGTAGCCGATAATCTCATCGGTCTTCGGATCGGTTGAGTTATTGACTGAAGCGTATAGGCCGGGTGCTTTCGTAACGACGGAGTTGCAGGTTCGAGCACGCTCGCCATTCTTGAAGACACGACTAAAATTATCAGAAAGATTACTCGGGTATGAAACCCTAGTGTGACTTACCGAACGATATCAACGTCAAAATATGGCAACTCAAGCTGATTCCAAATCTCGTGGCTTGAGAACCAAAAGCCTGGTTGACATAAGGTTAGTGCTGAAGTCAAGGGTTATTGCAGGAGGACCAACCTTTTCGGACCGTGATGGGACCAATACCGCCCTTGTTGTACTCAGCCTTTTGTAACTTGGCTCGCTTATATTCCCATAGTGTTTGCTTATCTTTCTTCGATAGGTCGGTGAAGAATTGAAGAAAGTAGGTTAAGAGTTCTCCCTCGTAAGGATCATCCAGGTACGTCTTGGTCTCGCACTTGTACGATTGCTTCTTGTGGTTGACTGGGAGAGTCTGGTCGCCAATTGCGGTCACGGCACAAACCTTTCCCTTGCCAGCGTAGAAAATCTTGACTGCGGTTGAACCAACGTAGTCAAGCCAATGCTGCCACCCATCCGCAATCTTGTGGAATTTGGCATTTGGCTGCTTCTGAAGGGCTTCGATGCAAGCGTAAACAGCCCAGATCAGCTCTCTGGGTGCCATTACTATTAGCAAAGCCTTTTGAGATGGATCTGTCTCACTCACCCATTGTCCAGTCCCGGTACGCGGTCATCCCAATCGGTTTGTGGTGAGATGTCTTGCGTATCAGTCTTGATCCAAGGGAGAAAACCACCGAAGCCGGGATAAGTCTTGTTGAATTGCGCGTATGTTTTGAGCTTTGTCTCCATGATTAATGCAGCAAATGCTGGGGCAGACTGGAGATTGTCTGGGGTCAGGAAACGGGCAGCTTCCTTGGAACCCGAAATGGCTTGGGCATAGAGCATTATTTGCAGTGCCTGAGTATTTATATGTGAGAATTGCTCTCGATATCGACAAGTATGTATAACTGACCTCTTTGCTAGCCGCACTGAATGTGTGCTTCTTGGTACGCTTGCCAGTCTTCCAATCGAGTTGCGTGCCATCATAAGACATGCCATTCTCGGTGTTGTAGGCCACGTCGTTTTGATGAAACTTGCCCTCCCAATAAAGAAGATCCCAGATGAAGTCATCAGTGCGCTCAAGCACTTGTTTCTGTGACCATTCGAGACCGAAGCGGCAGGACGGTGGTTTATGAGGCAAAGAGAGGGCTACTGTGGCGCTGGCCAGAGCCAGAACGTGGGCTAATAAGCAGCACTTCATGGTGAGAACAAACGAGACGTATCCCTGAGTTCAATTGGTCTTGTCGTGATGCTCAATGTCAGCAAGAAGTCCAGGTGAGATGATGTTATGTTTATATAATGGGAAATGATGACTTGCAGGATCATCACCAGCTCGAACTCAATTAATGAGCCCACCAATTCCGCACTCCTTACCTAAAACAAGGTTCCTTCCCCAGACTCAACCCCGCTCATTCGTAGTGCGCTGAGTTAGTCCCCAAGCAGGCCAGATCTACACGGGGAATAGGAGAAATGGCTCACCAGAAACAAGGAACAAAAACATATTTGACCGCAACAAATCCCCGCCTCAGACCATTCTCGTTTGTTTCTCCATTCTGTTCCAGTTCCACGCTCTCACAATGGCCGCTAGCCCCACGCCAAACTCCCCTCAATACCCCGTCACAGACACACCAAGCCACAAAACGCCGACCAACAGAGCTTGTGACCGGTGTCGGCGGCGAAAAGCCAGGGTAAGTAAGAAGCATCGGAGAAACTCAATGAGATCCTCATGCTCACAAATAGATAGTGCGACTTTGAAGATTCGTCTAGCCGCTGTACGAATTGTCGGGAATCAGGCAATCAGTGCAGCTTCGACCTCCCCCTCTCCAGACGAGGCCCCAAAGTTAGGGCGAAAAAGACTCAGACGCTGGGCCCCGCTTCGAGTTCCACAGCGGAATTATCGTCCGCTCAATGGGAATCTAATCCTGTCGATCTCGGGCTTTCGCCGCCTTTGATAGTCAGCGCCGTGTCTAGCGATGCAACCACAAGCCAACAACGATGGCAAAACCTATCCGGATCTTTGGCATTTATCACGAATGACTTGCAACAGTTTGTGACTAGGTGCTTCGATTTATTCTTCGAATATCTATACCCACTTACACCTCTGGTGCACGAGCCGAGTCTCCGAGATTCATTATCTTACTTTACTCGATTTCCTGCGCCCGATGATTTTAATAATGGCGCTGGACTGTTGGAGCTATGGCCAGAAACAACATTGACGTTGATAACGGCTGTTTGTGCCGAAGCCGCCTTTTTGCTACCGAATGACCTATTCCCAGAAGGTCAATCTGTAGCCGACATATTTCTCAATGCCTCGCGAGATTGCCTCAACCACCATCTCGAGGCAGAACTTGAGAATCCCACTGCAAACTCTATCACCATTCGATATTTTCATTCGAATTGTCTCCATGCAGCAGGAAAACCTAAGTACTCATGGCACATTTTTGGTGAAGCTACGAGACTTGCGCAGGTCATGCAATTGAACATGGAAACATCGTTAGAGGGGTTACAACCGATTGAAGCCGAACTACGCCGCAGAGCTTTCTGGATCGTCTACATGGGCGACAAGTCAGCTGCAATACTCAACAATCGACCAATTACCATCCACAAATTCTCTTTCGAGTCTGGCATAACAACGGCTTACCCTACTGGTATCGAGGATGAAGCGCCAGTACTCTCTCCAAGAAACCTAGTCACGAATTCCGAAGTTACGCGGATAACATGCATCGAGGGCTTTAACGCCAACTTGCGTCTTTGGCAGAATGCATCTGATTTGCTTCTAGAGCTTAGACTGATACAAGACCGAGAGCAGCAAGACATGAGTATATCAAATATCCAGCCGTTGATCAACGCTCAAGACAAAGATCGTCTTGACGCCCTCTATATCCGCTTTATCACGTGTTTGGATGACTTACCGCCCTACCTAAAATCTTATACATTCGCAGCACTTGCAGATGGCTCAAGGGAGACTACCAAACAATTCCTGATCCAGTGTGCGAATCTACAGGTATCTATCCATTGTCTAAGGATGGTTATCACGCAAAAGCTTGAGAAACTACCATACTATAAATCAGGGATTGAACATTCTGATCTACGCAAGACAGAGATAGCTCGAGATATGCTACGGGTTATACAAGAAGCTCCTTTCTGGTCGCTGCAGGTCAACGGCGAGCCTTATGTAAGTATGACATTTGCATCGAAAGACGACGAAGCTGACGTTGTTCGCAGGTCGAAAAAATACGGCTCATTGGGGCGAGTCTCTTAGAGATTATGCATAGAAACGGGTCTTCGCCGATTGCTACGAGGGCACGAAGTGATTTTACAGTGCTTCTTGATTTGCTTACTCGGCTGGATTCCAAAGCATCAGACGCGTTACGGAATAATTCCGTATTAGTGAACTGAGATAGGCATGTCTTACAATATTGCAAATAGTATAATAATCAAATGCGACGCAACAACTCTGAACCGTATCTTTAACCAAGTTTCTCTGTCCAAGAGTCTTTCCGAGTTGCAGATTCGTCATACAAGAAAAGAAAATAGAGTACAATTATAGATACATGAAGCAACAGAAAGACTAACCCAAAGACAAAACCATGCAGCTTCATGAACCAAAGGCTGTTCGGCCTTAACCACAAACTGACAATCCCAAGAGAGACAACTCCGGTGACAATAAAGCCAGGCGACTTCTCTTCCCTGCCGACTTGCATGAAGAGGCCGCCGGACATAATCATAAGAACTTGAGAAAACTCGCTAAGAGATAACGGGGTGCGGATATTGGTAAAAACTGGCGACGCAGGTAGGATGGACATTACGCTTAGAAAAGCTACAAAGAATATGGAAGGGTTTTCGATGTTAAAAAGAGAAAATATGATAACGAAAGTAAGAAAGTACCATGCCACTAAAAAGCTCCAGAACACCATAGTCGGTATGAGCCTAAAGGCATCATGCGTGATGTTCACGGTCGTCTTAAGCAAGTCTGCCTCCAACGGCTCTTGCTTCACTCTTGACGCTGCAAACAGGACGAGTTCGTCGATGACGAATGACGCAGTGTAGACAGAGCTCAATACGTAAAGCCAGGGTATGCCGGTGGTAGCGTAAAGTTTGATAAGTGACGGTAAGCCGATTCCGAACGAGACGAGGCGGGCCCAGATGCTATTGCGGAAGCCGTCGAAGCTGCTGTCTGGCACATTGCCGCTGTCAAGTCCGGGGGGGAAGCGTAAGCGTTTAATAGCTCTGAGGGCGCTCGCAAACGACTTAGTCCAGCTAGCCCAGATGAGGAAGAAAATGGTGAATAAAGTGTTGACCACACATATCAATGGAGAGACTCGCATGAGCATACGGGAATGCTTAGGTGCGCCCAAGATGGACCCAGATGGTTGAACTACGGTATTTAGAGCGATACCGATGATGGCCCAGGCGGCTGACGGCGAGGACAGTGTTGCCTCGGATCCAGGGTTTTCGGTAATTGGAGCCATAGTCGGATACGGAGGTGAAGCGTGACGCGCAGTAGCACTTGAATCAAGGTGGCTTTCTTAGATAATGCCAAGTTCAGGCTTTCATGAAGAAATATACTCGTTATGCCTAAGACGAGTATTGTGAATTGATATTTCTGCCTGATCTGTGAAGTGGAGGCTGAGTGGGTGCAGTGCAGTGAATATATGGGTCACGGCTGTCGATAGCGAATCACTTACCAGCGACTACTAAGCACAGCCTTAGATAGCCTGGGAAACTTAAGACAGGTATTTGGGTAGCTATATTTAAGTATTTTATAGATGGGTTTTTATTTAAAGT
>JABEXW010001204.1:0-14331 GCA_013266185.1 Fusarium sarcochroum | reverse complement strand
TTGACATACTATATATAAAAAGTAGAATCTATAAAGATAACCGGCGGATGGCCACAGTTAAGGAATATTCTTGGCAGCCTCAACATGCTCAGCCTGGTCAACCTCCTGAAGCTTGTCGTCTACTGCTGCTATTGTCTCGATTAGAGCAAGACTTCTAGCCTCCTTCCAGCTAACTCCACTGCCACCTTCATGTTTAATGCGAAACAGGCCGTCAATCTGCTCCAAAGACATGTTGGCTGTCTCTATATACCAACGCCATATTATCGGGAGGAAGCAAATATTAGTGACGGCGAAAACAAGGTAGTACTTCCAGCCAATGTTGTCGATGGCCGTCGGTGTGATAACCACCACGACGTAGACGAAAACCCAATTGACTGCAGTAGCGATAGAGGTGCCAGTGTTGCGCATCCGCTGCGAGTTGATCTCAGCAGGGTACATGAAGGGTATTGACAGCAGCGATAGGCCGTAAAAGACGTAGTACATGAAGATGAAGGTAACGGCCAAGATGGACATGCCCTTGTTGGAACTATCCGGACCGCCATAGCGCAAACCAACGGCGACCATAGCGAAGCAGAAAGAACTTCCCGTGGCACCGAACATCATCAGTCTTCGGCGGCCAACACGATCGATAAGAAGAGCAGCCATGGCACCCCAGAACATGAGTGACATGGAATCGCAGGCTGACAGGATCAGGGCCATTCGTTCCGTCATTCCAAAGGATCTGACAAGAACCACCGGTAGATAGTAGGCGACGACATTGGTACCTCCCATCTGTTGGAAGAAGGGCGTGCCAGCACCGAGCAGTATACGCCGGAATGTCATTTGCTCACCCCCACTGAATACCTCCTTGATTGTAACCGAGCTTTGTACCTCTGCTTCGTGGTGAACGGATGCGACAAGCTGTCGTATTTCTTGAACGGATTCAGGGTCGTCGATCGGCTTTCCAGTCAGGCTTGCGAGGGTTGCCTTTGCATCTTCGATTCGATCTCTCATGACGAGCCATCTCGGGGACTCGGGGCTTACGAAGACCAGTGCGATTGTGACAATGGCGAAGAAACATTGGAAAGCGAGAGGGAATCGCCAACTGACTGGGCTATTTGGAATGTACGTGAACCCGTAGTTCATCCACTATCCATGAGATTGTATTAGATTGCGACCATATTTTGACAGAGTAAGGTAAGGCGGCGCATATACTCACATTGGTGATAACGATACCAAAGATGTTGGTGACAAGTTGGAGAACGATGAGCTTGCCCCGGTTATTGGGTTCAGCTGTTTCGGTCTGCCAGATGGGGATTGCAATAGTGTTCATGCCATTTCCCACGCCCGCGACAATACGGCCGACGATCATAGGTGCAAGGGAATATGAAGCAGCTTGAAGAATGCCGCCTATGATGAGAATGACACAGCCGATAAGGATAGATCGTTTTCGGCCGAGCTTGTCTCCAGCCAGCATAGAGACTATGGTGCCCATGATGCAACCAATATCATACGTCGCAACTATCTGGCCTTGGATCGTGCTACTTGGGTTGTTGAAGGTTTCCAGGAATGGCTTGTTGCTAAGCAAGCCGCCAAAGACGCCCTGGTCGTAGCCAAAAAGCAAAAAGCCTGACCCGCAGGCTATGGTGACGCTATGTCTGGCGAAGTTGCTTTTCATTGTGGATGGTTCGATAGAGGAGTTTAGTTGTAATGGAAACAGGAAGAGTAAAATATGATCTGTGGAATACCAATGTTGCCCAAATGAAGGGGTTATACCCCTTTATATGTCTACTAAGACTGTGTTAAATATCCGAGCAACTACCAACCCCGCATTGGCACTCTGGGGTAGATCGTCTGGGGTAGAGTATGAGGACTACCCCATAGCTTTCGTCACTCGGCAGGGTGCACCACAGCTTAGTACAATAGTGCCGCGTAGTCACGGTGAGCAGGGCGTCGCTGATTGGGGTACACATTTATTAACAAGGACTGAGCACTAGACTAGTGGATTAGCCATCCATGTATTTGCCTCGGAGGGAGTTTTCCATTAGCCTACTAGTACCCTCGGGGGGATGTTTCCGTTAGCTTATTAATATCCTCGGAGGGTGTTTTCCGTTGGTTTATATTAGTGGTTATAATAGGGTCAAGGTCATACCATGACTTCCACTGGATCTGCAGAGGGAAAGTAGGACCCCTACTTCCACATACACTCTCGCCTCTCGACTCAAAGCAGCCTGTTTAACCACCTCAGGCATTTGAGTATAGCAAGACACGATGTAGCAGAGACATACATTGACTCAACAAACATCTGTACTCGCAGATAAGGATATCCATCCCCTTCGTCGTCCCGTAGCCGTATAGCAATCGCTTCGGCAACGGCCGTCGGTGGGCCCAACGCTAGCCAGAAGAAACCTAAAGCACTAACAAATAGCCACCATTGACTTGGCAAAGACCCAAAAGACGATCATTATGGTGCACCCTACAAGGTGATAGCCAAGATGCGTATAATATATTTCTGATTAGTTCTTAAATGTCACTACATGAGGTCTTCCCAGAAGTAACTGTCTTCGAGAGCCCTAGTCATCTGGGTGTTCATATGCAACCAATTTCCGAGCTGCGCGCCATACTGATCGACCTCGGTATTCAAGTCACTCGACGGCCCAAAACATTCAGGAGTCCATCCGGCAGTCCCGTTGAACGATGTCCCCATAATTGTTGCTTGGCTTGGCAAGTTGGACGTAGGAGTCATCGCAGCAGCTTGCTGGTGCGCTGGTGATGGTATGAGCGAGGAGGGAGTTGCCCATCGGCCGAAACTGACATCAGCCTTACTGGATTTAGCTTCAAGATATTTGCAAGCAGCATCGTAAAGAGCTTTGAAAAGGTGCAGTTCTCTTTTTGCCCCAGAAGAAAAGAGGTCAGTCGAGGCAGCTTGCAGTGTCTCTATAATACTACTAAGTAGTTCAAGATCGCTTTTATTGCACGTCTCAATAGTGTGGCAGAAAATGACGATGAAGGGAACAAATGGGCATAGTAAAATGGCCCTATAATCATCGAATGTCAGAAATGACAGCCTTTTTGTCGGGGTCGAATATACTTACCAGTTCACGTAGCTCTCGAGAAAATCTTCTTCAAGCCGAGTCACGACAGACATGCACTCCTTGTGGGCTTCTAGGGCTCTACGTGCACTGTTGATGCACTCATGCCCGAATATGGTTCCCTGGTTCGGTTCGGCTGGTATGGCTCGGTAAATAAGGCAGAGTAGTGATAAGTGGATGACTTTGCCGGTGCATACGAAGGCCTCAAGGGATCCGTTGCCAATGGCCTGGCGCATCGCTTCTAGATAACGTATCTACGAACATGTAAGTCATATATCGCTGCCAATCCGGCCTATATTCCTGCACAATGAGTAATGGAGGCACTAGGTATGAACCTACTTCGCTTGCTTCAACATTGGTTGTGTGCGCTTCGAGTTCCAATGCAAGGGATCTTGCCCTGATGGTCCTGGAAGCCTGCGGCTCTATCAAAGCAGCAGGGCTGTAGAGCTGATCGTAAACCTTGCCTTGCAAACGCGCCAGTTCTGTCATCTTTTGCAGGCGCCCAAAGTAGGCTATTTCTGATCTCGAGTCCGTATCCGGAACCGGAATAGTGATATCACTGTCACGGAATGTCGAAGACCGACCAAGTCGTAGAGAGAGCCCCTTTTCGAAAATATATATAAGCCAGAACACTCTAATCTGGTGCATCCTAGTTTCGGGGTTGATTGCCGACATTGACACTATGCTGTGTATGCCTAGCGTCTGACTCATGTGGGATGCAGTCGCAATGAAGTTCCATGCGGCAGATGGCTTGCACATCTCGAGGCAGTATACGCCCTATTAGATCATTAGCAAGGCCCAACACACAGTTCTGTCTGGCATACAGCAATCATCATGGCAAACGTTGCCTCAGGGGTGGAAGGTTGATGGAATGGCAGATTGGCAAGAATGGTCTCCAGGTTGTCTCGACAGATGGTGGCCTGTTCCGCAAAGTCGGCTTTCTCATCTGGATTGGTGGTGGCGTTCTTGCATTCTCGAAAGAGCCAATATAGCCCTGCGTTGACCACGATGAGGTCAGTGTGAGTGGCTTCGCCCGGCGAATAGACCTTGAGAAAGTATTCGGTAAAGGCTGAGACGGAGTTTGCCTCATGGTTCCAAAAGAACCGAACTCTGGGGTTTTCTGCACAACAATGTTAGTCTTCTCGTCTCTCTCAAGGTACGATGGCCTATACCTTTGGCCATTCTGAGACAGATGAAGGCTATGCCCACCGGTGGCATGGGTAGGTTGCGTAAGGTGAGTCCTCGCTCAAGAGGCCTAGCGTGAGGATACAAGTAATCTTGTTCCTTCTGACATGAATTTCTGCCCAAAGCCTTCCTTAAAGATTCTAGAACAGTTGTCATCTCGACGGTGATACTAGCACCAACGGGCTTATTGATGACGGCATATTCAAGGAATCTATTGGCAAAGGTAGCTTGGGCCGACAGCGAAGACTCTCCCTGATGCTCCACCCCCGGTGTAAGCAGTGCACTTCCAACGCGACTGGCCGGTGAAGTTGGTGTAGCAAAGCTTTTTTCCACGGTTGGTTCAATCGTAGGTATAGGCGCTGGACCAGTCAGTGGAATAGTAGAGGGTGCATCAGTCTGAGAGCGGCCTTGGATAGCTCCCAATGTATTGCCAAACTCTTCCAGCTTTTTCGCGATGTCATCAATCTTCTTTTCACTAGGGGGGTTTAGTTCAGCAATAGATGGTGAAAAAAAGGGAGACAAATGCACTCACTATTCTTCCGAGATGAAGACACGCTTTCGCCTCTCTTTGGGCTTATGTCTTGGCGGGTATGTGCAAGGAATACCAGTACGGACGCAATAGGAGCATGGGTGTCTCCGGTCACAGCGCACCTAAGACGGCAGCATGTATTAGCCCTAGGTTGGGTTATTGAGCAAACCAGGGATGTGTCAAATGCGTACCTTTCGACGGCGACAGCGATCACACTGGAGGCAGACAGCTTTGATCAGTAGAGATAAAGAGCTTGAGGATGAATCAGACGTACTGAAACTGTGGAGAGTGGTCTATTATTGTCACCTTCCTGCTGCTCATCTTGATGGGCATCTTCTATTTCCTGGCCCGAGGCAAGGGAGGCCTCGTCATCTTCAGGTACCATCTGCATTGTGTCGATGCTCAGAAATGCTCCAATTCGACTCGAGTTGATGACGGAGGAAGGAAGTTAAGAGATCCGCAAGCCGAAGACGCAAATCATCAAAGTCAAGCAAAAGCTAGAGGCCTACGCTAAGCCGTAACTTATGGGTCTCGTCTCCTAGCCAGCCCCAGTGCTTATGTCGGACTGACCAATCATCCTATGAGCAAGACCATCTTGGTCTCTGGATACGGTTAGTACGAGCCAGGGATGCGGTCTCGCGGGATCTTGGCAGTCCGCACGCCGAGTAGGAAATGTCTCGGCTGCGGTCCCTTGGTATACCGTACCGCATTATGGACCATGATTATACTTAAGACTCGGGGCCATTCATCGAATCAATACTCGCCAATCGTCTTCCATGATTACACATGGTTTGACTTTCTCCTTCTCTTTTTTGTAGGTCGATATTCCCCGAAGTTCATCAACTTTTACACTCCTTTACAACGCCGTCCAAGGCGCGCCTGCAATAACATTCTACTTCTCTTTGTCCCGTCTTCTCATGATAATATACATTTCTCCTCAATAATTCTTTATTATTCGTTCCTTCGTCCGTTTCGACCTGCTATCTTCCCGAGATGGAGAAAACCGACCAAGTGCCCGGTGCGACAACACCAGACATGTCAGCCACCTCTCCTCAGCCAGAGAAGAAGCAAACTTCTGGTTTCGCCGCCTTCTTGGTCAGTAATCGCTCTCAAAACTAAATCTTGCTTGCTTTAAAGATACTAATAGCGCATGAAATAGCGTATCTTCACCTACTGTCAACCCCTCGATTGCGTACTCGAAGTTATCGGCGTCGTCGCCGCCATCGGTTCTGGCGTAGCAATGTCAATGATGAACCTTGTCATAGGCCAACTTATGGATGTTATGAGTGACCCAATGCGAATCTCTACCGATCCGAATGGTTTCATGGCCGATGTCAGCAAGAACGCGTAATTACTCCGGTGCCCCGTACTCGATTCCATTGTGCCTAGCTAACATTGTTCTGGGCTCTATTTTGTCTATATTGGCATAGCTAGATTTGGATGCACGTATATCTATTCGACACTGTTTACCTACGTTTCCTTCCGAGTCACAAACAATATCCGACAATCCTACCTACGAGCGGCCCTAAGCCAAGAGATCAGCTACTTCGACCATGGAACATCTGGGTCGATATCCATGCAAGGCGTCGCGAACGGAAAGTTGATTCAGTCCGGCATTGCTGACAAGTTGGGACTTTTCTTCACTTCACTAGCGACCTTTATCGCAGCTTTCATTATTGCCTTTGTCAGTTACTGGAAGCTCACCTTGATCCTCCTGTGCATCATGCCAGCAATCATCTTCGTTATCGGTGCCATGGCTACCATCGACGCTGGAATCGACGGTCAGAACCTAAACATCCTCTCTCAGGCTGCTCAGTACGCCGAAACCGCTCTTGCGAGCACCCGAGCTATCAAAGCGTTCAGCCTCGAGTCGAGAATTATGCACAAGTATACATCGTCTCTTGACGATTCCCAACGTCTTTGCCGCAAGAAGTGTGGTATCTACGGCGTCATGTTCGGGTGGCAGTACTTTGTCATTTATGCTGGCATGGCTTTGGCATTTTGGCAGGGTATCAGAATGATTGCTCGCCAAGAAGTTGAGGGTATTGGCACAGTCTTCACGTGAGTTCTCTTCTCGATTCATACACATTTTCCCTTTGACAATTAGCTAACTATGGAGACTTCAAGCGTGCTTTTCTCTGTCGTCATCGGCTCGACTGCCATTAACGGAATTGCCCCCAACATTTCTTCTTTTGTTCGTGCCGCTACTGGTGCCACTGAGCTTTTTGCCCTCATCGACAGGGTCTCAGACATTAACCCACTGGACGAGTCTGGTCAGAAACCGAGTCAAGTTTCTGGCGTCATCGACATTCGGTCAATTGGGTTCAGTTACCCCACGAGGCCAGACATTCAAGTCCTGGACGATTTCTCCCTCAACATCCCTGCCGGGAAAGTCACAGCACTAGTGGTACGATATATACTCCCCCATCAATCTTTGAGGTTTAGTACATGATGGAAAACTGACATGGAGATAGGGTGCTAGTGGTTCCGGCAAGAGTACTATTATTGGCCTTTTGGAAAGATGGTACAATCCTACCTCCGGGGACATCAAACTTGATGGAATCAACCTCAAGGATCTCAACGTCAGCTGGCTTCGCACCACAATGCGACTCGTCCAACAGGTGGGTTCTTACGCTTACAAAAGGGCTAGTTACCTTTACCTTGCTCGCAGAGCTGACTTTTGATAGGAACCTGTTTTGTTCAATGGAACTGTCTTTGACAACATTGCCAATGGTCTCGTAGGGACTTCTTGGGAAGCAAGCCCAAGAGAAGATCAAGAAGAACGTGTCAGAAACGCGGCCAAACTTGCCTTTGCTGATGAGTTCATCCAAAGTCTTCCAGAGAAATACGACACCCGTATCGGCGAGAGAGGCGGATTACTTTCTGGAGGACAGAAACAGAGAATCGCAATCGCACGCAGCATCATTTCCGACCCTTCCATTCTTTTATTAGACGAAGCGACCTCAGCGCTTGATCCACACTCGGAGGGTATCGTCCAAAAGGCCCTCGATAGTGCCGCCAAAGATAGAACAACACTTGTCATCGCCCACAAGCTTGCGACCATCCGACACGCCGACAACATCGTAGTTATGTCCAAGGGTAAGATTGTTGAGCAAGGAAAGCATGACGATCTAGTCGCCCTCAACGGAACCTATGCCAAGCTCGTTCAGGCCCAGGATCTTTCCTCCACCAAGCAAGATTCACTTGACCGGAACTCTGACGAAGAATCAACCGCATCCACTGAGATGATAGAACCAGTCCAATCACTCGCCAAGTACAATACTGCTAATGACGAAAACATCGCCTCGCAAATCGACCGGGAAGATTTCAGTCTCTACAAACGAACAGGACTTATACACACAATCTGGAAGATGGTTGAAACGTCCCCTGAGCTTAAGACCTGCTATGGGATAACATTCGTCTGTTGTTTCCTCGGAGGTAAGTTTGTTCTGAAATGATCGTCCTATGGTACACACTTACTGATCATTCACCCCATGTAGCTGCTGTCTACCCAGGACAGACTTTGCTTCTCGCAGAGGTCATGGACGTCTTCCAGTCATCCAACTTGACCAAGGGCGGAGATTTTGTCTCTCTGATGTATTTCGTCCTTGCTCTTGGGGCCCTCGTGGTGTTTTTTATCATCGGTTGGAGTTCCAACATTGTTGCACAGGTAAGTTGAACGAACCAAACCAGAATATCAGGCTGCTAACCTGACCTTCAGACCCTCAGCCAGAATGTTCGAAAGGGCCTCTTGCATAGTATGCTGAGACAAGATTTACGGTTTTTCGACAGGCCAGAGAACACTGTTGGCGCCCTCGTCAGCCGCATTGATTCCCAGTCGCAAGCCGTATTAGAGCTCATGGGTTTTAATGTGGCCTTGGCCTTGCAATCTATCATCAACGTCATCGCTAGCAGTATTCTTGCCCTCGTCTATGCCTGGAAGCTCGGTCTCGTCGGTGTTTTCGCTGGCATGCCCCCTCTACTGCTGGCGGGCTACTCTCGTATACGTCTCGAGACTAAGTTAGACACCGACATCGACAATCGATTCTCGACGAGTGCTTCTATAGCTTCCGAGAGCGTCAATGCTATTCGTACAGTTTCTTCGCTCGCGATTGAGAGGGACATCATGGAAAGGTATACTGCAGAGCTGAACAATGCTGTTTCAGGCTCAACTAGGCCGCTTTTTCATATGATGGTCTGGTACTCTCTGACACAATCCATCGAATTCTTTATTCTTGCCCTTGGCTTTTGGTAAGTATTGTGGATCTTTTCGTACGATACAATATCTAACGTCTATGCGCTAGGTTCGGGTCGAAGCTGGTCTCCCAAGGCGAAATCACATTTTCTCAATTTATCGTCTCTTTCATGGGTGTCTTCTTCTCTGGTCAAGCTGCCGGTGTCATCTTCAGCTTTTCAAGCAGTTAGTATATACATTCTCTTGCACCGAACGACTCTGACATGAAAATCTCAGGTTTCACCAAGGCCAACTCTGCCGCAAATTACTACTTCTGGCTCACGGGCCTGCAACCACTCATTCAAGAAACGGAAGAAACCAAGGACAAGGGCCCTGAGAGCGATTGCACCTCCATAGATTTCCAAGATGTTCAGTTTTCTTACCCGCTTGCTCCTGAGAAGCGGGTGATCAAGGGACTTGAACTCACTGTGAGTTTACTTTAAATCAGAATCAAGTCCGAACTAACTTCATTTAGATCAATCGCGGACAATTTGTCGCCTTTGTCGGTGCTTCGGGTTGCGGTAAAAGCACAATGATATCCCTCCTCGAACGCTTCTACGATCCCATCAGTGGTACCATCAAGATTGACGGCTCAGCTTCCCTCACCGACATCAGTCCTCGCCTCTACCGTAGCAGACTGGCTCTGGTTCAACAGGAACCGACTCTATTCCCAGACAGTATTCGCGAGAACATCGCTGCTGGGCTTGATGTTGGTCCAGAGGAGCAAGCTCTTGTCAAGGACGATGTGTTGGAAGCAGCTTGCCGTGCCGCCAACGCCTGGGACTTTGTGAGCTCCCTTCCTGAAGGTCTCAACACCCCCTGTGGCCAGGGAGGGAGTCAGCTTTCCGGAGGACAGAGACAGAGAATCGCCATCGCCCGTGCACTTATTCGCAATCCTAACGTCATCTTGTTAGATGAAGCAACCTCGGCGCTTGACACCGAATCTGAGAGAGTTGTGCAGAAGGCGTTGATGAGCGCTGCTGCTGATGGTAATCGTATCACCATAGCAGTTGCTCATCGTTTGTCGACCATTCGTGATGCTGATAAGATTTGCGTCTTCTTCCAAGGTCGTATCGTCGAGTCTGGTACGCATGATGAACTCATTGAGCAATATGGCATGTACAAGCAGATGTGTGACGCTCAGAGACTTGATAAGGCGGCTTGAATTGGAGGGCATGTAATCTGGAATATGGTGAGGATTTGAATAAGGGTGGGATCAAAGACCTAAAGTTTAGAGATTTAGACTTCAAGTAACATAGTATTAATTAAATTTATTTAGATTGTCTCTACGCCATCAACGGACAATCTGCCTAATTCACAGCCGATGATCACGACGTGATACCGAACAATAAGAGTGCCGTTGAGTATCAAACCTTGCACAAATGGAGGGGCACTTCCATTTCTCAGTAGACAAAACATACTACGTTATTCGCGGCAAGATAATTCACCGCACTCTTAAAGTTGTTCTACGGTCTATAACATATGCAACTGAGAAACTCATCAGGAAGATAAACATGGCAGGCGTATCATTGTGGTAGAAATATCAGTTTGTCATTATTAATCCAAACTATGTTGATCTCGTACGTCGTGGTTGTCAATCCTCCAATATTTACATGACCTTCAATTTCGCGGCTCTTTATTCCACCATCTAAGCGAGCGTCTTGTCGCTCTTCTCAATGATTTGGGGAGGTCGCATGACATTCTTTCGCAGGACGTAGCGCTTGAAAATGTAGGGGAGCCAAACGAAGAGCTCGTGCGAGAGGAAACTCTTGGTAGGAACGGAGAAAACCTGGTCCAACTCCTCAAGCGTCATCTGCTTGGTCTCTCGAACGAAGCAGAAGATCATGAACCAGGCAATGAGGTTAAGACCAGCATAGAAACCGAAGGCTCCGGTGGGGGTCATGACATTCGTCATTGTGGGAAAGGTCAGGCCAAGAACACCAGCAAAGGTGTTGTTGATGCACACAGCCCAAGCCATGCCTTGCTCTCGATGAATGGTGGGGAACACTTCAGCAGAGTACTGGAAGGCAACAGGTCCTTCGCCCAGGCAGTAGGCGATCGTGAAAAGGTACACGAATAGAACGACTGGCCCAATCTGGGCACTCTGGGAACCGCTGTCGTTGAGAAGAGATAGGCCACCTGCCAAAAGGAAGATGCACATGAATGGGAAGGTCTGTTAAGTAGATGTCAGTCTCAGCATCATAATAAAGGCTTGTAAACAATCAAGAATGACTTACCGCCAGAGTCAAGAATCGTCGACCCTTGGTATCAATCAGGAAGAGTGTGGGGATGGTAAACACAACTTGGATGGCACCATAACCCAGAGACGCATACAGGGCTTGGTCCTGGGTGTAGCCCGCATCTCTAAAGATACTTGAACTGTAGAAGGAGATGACTATTAAGATTGCATTAGCATCATCGTCTTTCCATCCACTGCGAACGGTACTTACTGTTGATGCCGCACATCTGCTGGGCCAACATGACGGTGCTAGCACCATAGTTGGCTCTTCGGATCCTAGGAACAGCGAAGCAGTCCCACAGACGAGCGAAATATCCAGCGCCGGCGTTCTCCTTAAGCTCCTCCTGGTAAATGAGGTAGGAGTAGTAGTAATCGCGGGCTCCGATGATGGGATGGGCACGCAGCTTAACCATAGAGACAAAGCCTTCGGATAGTCGTCCATGCTTCATAAGCCAGCGAGGGGATTCGGGACAGAAGTAGATGCCAATAGCAAGCACGAAAGCAGGGATGAAGGCAGAACCAAGCTCGAGTCTCCAAGCGATGTCACCGACATCCTTGACGATAACATTGGCACAGAAACCGAGGAAGATACCTTTATTACCGGTTAGCGGGATAGGTCAAAAGGTTGGGATACAGGAAGCTTACCAATAACGACCCAAAGCTGCCAGAACATAACCAGGGCACCTCGAATTCGAGCGGGGGCCATCTCAGCGGAATAGATAGGCACAGTGGCGTTTTTGGCACCAATTCCAATACCCATGACGAAACGGATGGCAAAAAGCTCTTGCCAGTTCTTTGCGAAACCAGATGCAATAGGTGTCGCAACCAAGCAACAGGCTGTGATGAAGATCTCTCCTCGTCGGCCGAAGTAGTGGTTGAGGGGATCGACGATGAAAGCACCACTACAGAAAGAAACGAAGGTCAGTGAGGGCTGGGGCATGAGTGCGACACGATGTCAAACTTACATCAGACCAGCGGTAAGGAAGATGATGGAGTTGATGATACCAACAATCCACGCATCTCGTCCTGGACCATCAATGCCAAACTCCTTGGGGAATGATAGATTAGCACCATTAGCACCTGTCTGATCCCATCCTTGAGTAGCAGCACCGACGGCACAGAGACCAATCGAGTACCACAACATCTTGGAGCCATGCCATTTATGATCCTTCTCGTATTGAAGGGCGTTGCGTTCGTCATCGAGAAGGTCGATCGAGTTGAACGAGTCGGGGTCTCGGGCAACAAGAGCTGCTCTGCCAAAGAGTTCGGCATGCTCAGACATGCCATTGTCTTCTGCAAAGGCGCGCGCATCGGCAACGACTTGGGCAGTGGATTTACTCTGCGCAATAGCACGTCAGTAGCTATACTCGAGGAAGTTGATCGGTATCGTCTAACCTGAAGAGGGTTCTGAATAATGTTGAGGGCAGTCGATTGACGACGGCCTTGGCCAACGTTCTCTAGGATCTCAGCACCTCCCTTCTCGGGAGGAGTGGTGGACTTGTCGTCATAGGGCGAGCCTTGCCCTGTGGAGATTTCCTTGTCATCCATGGTGAATTACTGAGTGCAGAACAAATGACTTGACGAAGGTAATAGAGGAAGGACACTGCTGAGGAAACAGTCGCAAACAACAAGAAAAAGCGACAAAAGTGAGGGCTGTATATATAAGCTTAAATTTAAAGTCGGTAGTTGGACACCCTCTGGGGTCAAACTTGGCAAGCCGAAGCTTCCACCCTTGCCAAGCCTAGGCAGCAATTGAAAGGTCTTGGCCGGCATGATATCACTTGTGCCAAGGATGTTGGAGCTGGGGGTGTCATACTTCCCCGTGGGATCAACGCGGAGAAACGTTAATAATTGGTCCCGTGGGTGGGTTAGATTGCAAAGGGTGGAGCGTGGGACCACAGAAGTACTTTTGCAACATTTGCTGACAATGAGAACAAGTATTTTTTATTATTATTACGGTATGAGAAGTACGTCCTTGTACGACTGTTTTCTCCTTGCAGCAACCAAGTCAATTGACTGACTATTGAGTTCTAGAAAAGCCAGTGGTTGACCGACTTGTTGAACTGGTTCGATCTAAGATGAGAGAGATGAGATTAGCGTCGGCCACTGCGGAGAATAAGTGGCCTTTGCGTTTAGGCATCCAAATTCTGTACCTTGTCTCGCCAAAACCAAGCTTCTTCTCGTTACTCTCGAGCAAGAAAACAAACGATTCCCCGCTTACCCCACATGCGCCAAGATACTCAAGAGTTGGAGTGTAATAACCGCCAGGTCTTGGCTCATCCTCTCAGTATCCACCTCGACCAAACGACCCAATCATTTACATGTTTATTTCACTGCCTGTTTGTTAGATCAGGAATTTCAGTCCAAGCTTTGGTAGTGTAGGGGGCGTGATGTGTCTGACGATGAGAGAGAAAAAGATCAAGGCGACCCTAAGTGGGACGGCCTCTGAAACAGATGTTGGGCCTAAGGCATCGAAAGAATTGTCTCGGAGTGTTGGTCTTAGCGTCTGATGCTCCGGGTTCGGCTGTCTCGGTTGGAAATCACACGGCTATCGGTAACTGTTCAGACTTCTCAAGCCACAAGCCTGAACTCGAGATGATCAGTCCCAGCCACCTTTTCTTGGTACACGGCCGACGATAGTCTTTATGAGTGTCATGTGAGATAACTGAAAGGGAACAACCGTTCCGATGGGTCTCAAGGAGAAACAGCATTCCTCCGGCCGAATGAGTTATAGAGAGATTGCGTACGCAAATGAACCATTCATTCTGCACCATCGCTGGAGATTGGCTTTCGACACAACAAGTCAACAACTATCGCAGCAACAAAGGCAGTATGACTCTATTTAATATACCCGATTATGCCCAGCAATAGTTAAGGAACTCGTTAGAAGGATATCAATAGTTGAGATTTATTACCCGAAAACGAACTAGTTCATTTGCAGGTCGACTGATGAGTTGTGTGCAATTAAGCTCATGGAAGGTAACTCCGAGAGAAAGTCACGCCATGTGTTAAGAACGAAACAACTACAAGTTTTTATAAGACTATAATAACTCTATTAGCTGTCTCTGAGAAA
>JABEXW010001201.1:0-20187 GCA_013266185.1 Fusarium sarcochroum | reverse complement strand
GCGCTATACTGGAGCTCAAAGCGAGGTTAATCAGCAGTGGCTGCTTGGGCATCGACTACTCTTTATAAACCAGCTGATTGCGAATCTATAGAGAGGATATGGAATACCAAATAATGCGAAGCTTGACTTATCTAGCAGCTCGCTTTGAAGGTGCTGGTCATTCAGTGCATTCTTAAAGCATTCATGTGGCAAGCACTGACTGAAACGACGTCAACTTGCCCGTCTTGTCAGTCTTGTATCCTTCGCTGTCAAACCCGTGCGTCATCTCATGACCTACAGTACAGCCTGCAGCGTCGTAATTGATACAAGAGGGATATTTCACATCGAAAGCAGGAGCTTGCATGTATCCGGGCAGGTCTGAGTAGTACTCCTCGATAGCAATGGGATCCAAGGCGTCTGGGTCGGTGGGCAGTCCAACCCTCTTCTCCGTGGCAGCTCTCTTGACCTTTGAGCTTATCCAATCGCGCGTCTCGATACGCTCACCAAATGATTGGATTCTTTGAGATAGTCAACCATGTCCGAGGCCAGCTTAGATTTCTCAGGGCTAAAATGCTAGTCGACAAAGAAGCGTGCGAGAATCCACCTCAAACCTTGAGGAGGAGCATTATTCGCAAATGCAGATTTTCTGATCCATTCCACTCCCAGGTCAACAAGATCAAGGCAGCTCTTCCAGCGAGGCACAAAGCTTTCGGCGTCTTTTCCAGAAAGCCTGGTACAAAGGTCGTTATCGAACTTCAACCTTGTCCGGATTGGTAGCATTCTTCCACACCAGTAATCGTTGGAGGGACTCGATGCCAACGCTTTCGAACCAAGTCAAAGTCTTGGCCAAGGCAGTAAAGAGTCGTTGGTCTGATTTGCGGGAAACATATTAATTATTGTCTTGACCACCTCTGACAAGCCGTCGAGGCCTTCATCCTTGAGGACAGTGTAGTTGGAACAGACTTGGTAAGCATCTTGGAGTTTGGCAAGGTTCGTCTTGTCCGCCTTAATCTGTTCCTTGGTTAAGTTAACCGTGATATAACCAGCATCTTCACCAGTGGGATATGGGCCCTCGATAATCCCTTTGGTAGCAAGCTCCTTAGGCTTAGATTGCGGCCGGAAATACGATCCAGCCCAGCAGGAATAGGGCTATGGATAGCCCAGTTGCCACAAGCATCTATATTGTTATTAGTGTTAGTCCAAGACTGCAGGGTATGGCTTATGACATTACTTACATTGTGCAAAGTCCTCGCAATGGTCAATATCTGTGTAGTTGGTTGCCATGCTCTACATGATCTCAACAGCAAGCTAAACGCACGCCATGGAAGTACAAATGTTGGCGCTCGGTGCCACGGCGACTGATGGGCAAGTAAAAGCATAGGCTCAGTCTCGAAACAAACAAGATTAGAAACGAAAAGACTTTGGCTGCTATGAACAATAGTGACCTTGTTCGATGCTGTTGAGCACTGAAGCTATGCTGTGTCATCTTTATAGGAAGACGTCTACTCTAATATATGCACAACTTTCAACGCATACATGGACTATCATAACTTCACAAGAGGCTGTGCATCGAGCTGTATTAGGCTCAAGAATAGCTGGACTGAGTCTGCAGACTGCAAGATCCACAGGCTGGGCGCAGAACAGTACCGAATCTGGTTCTGCTCAACTGTCAATTCTTGGCAGGGCTGAGAACTCGCATGGGTATGACGACGTATTACAAGGGGAGTGGCAAGCTGTGTCATGTTTAATGGCTGATCGCCATCTTGGCGGTAATATTAATGTGGAGGTTTAACAGCTTACATCTTCTTGAGCGTAGGGATTTGATAAGAACGAGGCATGTCAAGACTGGATGATCTTTAGTATAAACTCCGAGATATTTTAAACATGGCGCAGCCCCCGTTGTTACTTTTTGGCATCAAGTCGAGGCCTCAGTCTCAGATATATAGGAATTGCCTATCGGATTACAGAATAACATAGTCTCAGAGCATGACGACGGAGGGGGAGTTAAAGAACCTGAGAGGCCTCTCAAATCGCTAAAGCCGGCCACTGCGTCAGATGGACGGCATAGGGAGGTCGATCTTGGGTATCATTCACAAACTAACAGCGGTATTCTCCCGAAGCATCCGTATTTACGACTGCTGACTTCTTGTCTGTGAACAACCCTGAGTCGTCAAAATTAGCATAGGGAGTGCTCTAAGCACGTTCAAGAACAACCTGATCAAGAAATGTCAGAGTACCTGAGGCTTGGTTCATATTAACCGAGCCAAGGAATAAAGGCTAAAAAGAACGACGAGTGAATGTCCAAGTTTCTACATAAGACCCCGCGTAAGCATATGTATCTCTCCCCAATGCGGCCATATAGACGAAAAGGTCGTGCCCTGTTCGGAACCTATGACATTCGCAAAACTATATAATACTGGACCAAGGTCTATAGTCTTTGGGCCTGCTGGTAAATTTCCCCGCGGCCCAAGAATTGGGTTTGTCGCACTTTGAGCGTTGTGCCAGAAACCCGCATGCCCAAAGCTCACCCGCCAGATATGTCGTGAAGCCATATGTTTGTAAGTTGTACTTTGCAACACCCGGTCCGACTAAGCACGCGGTTGTTAGACCCCAGGACCCTTGCTTAGTCTGTTGAGAAGCACCTCGCCTGTCGTGGGCTATGAGACTCAACGACTACTCTCGTACTTGGGCTTTTGTTGGAACAGTGTTGAGAGCTAACAATCCATGCCCATAGTATAGTAGAGCAAATCACCCCATAGCAGACATCTCAGTGCACTTAGCTTTGACTGGGCCAAACTACTGGGATGTGCTACCGCCAGGTATGTAAATACACTGGGACTACGTCTTTAGCATCTTTCACAACTCTAGGAAGACGACACAAAATATGGCAACCGATTCTATTGGCCTGAAATAATGCCGGCATTGGCAATCACCTGTGAATTCGATACATCAGCAGACTCAAGAGCGGAACTTGCTTGAAACAATTTTGACATTGATGACATAGGCACAGACTAAACTGAGCCCAAGACAGCGCCCCGGCGACGATAATGACTGTCTCGCTTCATGGCCCCCCATAATACGTATACATGTATGTATGTAATTCATTCGTTCGTTCGTTCGTTCGCTGATAATACCCTTTGTAGCCCATTAACCCAAATATCCAGATCCGTAAGTCGCTTATCCAAAGTACCCAAAACACCCATATACTGAATTTACACCATAACCGGCTCAACAGATGAAACAGGCATGTGCGAGATAGTCGTTGGCATCATGTATGGACCCAACGCCGAAGAGAGAATGCTAGCAATGTTGCGGGCCATATCCGACTTCTTGCCCAAGCACCACAGCGCTTTAGTGCAATCCTCGCACCTCCGCACCAGGTGCATGAGGCCGACAGTCTCTAAAGATGTACGATCGTGCCGCACATTCTCTTCAACTTCAGTGAGAAGCAAGATGGCAGCCTTGGTGAACGCCCTTATGAGGATCATTGTCCATGGCTCTGTCAGGATGGAGCCCTCGACAACTGCGAAGTGTAGATCCGAGATGCCCGTGCCGGGGACATCACCGGCTCGAGCACGTGTTGAGACTCGGGCGAGGTCTGAGAGAATGGCCGCACTATCCCTCCGCAGAGAAGTGACCACGTTGGTCGCTCTGCGAACTTGAGTTGAGTACTCCAATCCCAGGTTATTCTCGTCAACAAGCTCTATCAAATCCGCGAGCAGAAGAGCAGCACAGTGGAAATGGGCCACCACGCACACAAACCAGCTCTGGATGAGTGTTGGGACAGAGTCATACTGCTCAACCAAGTCCCGGAAAAAGGCACCGTAGCTTACATTCCAATGCTTGTACACAGCCATGGCATTTGAAATGACTTTCTCAACAGGCTCGCCTCGGTATCGACTCCTGACCGTGTTCTGGAGGTACGAGACGTGTCGGAATAGAATGACCTTGATAGGAGCCGCAGTGACGACACCCTTAGATGCGGCATCATACGAGCAAGGCCAGCGAAGAACTCCCTCCTTGTTTTCGCGGACAAAGAGTTCTGCCCACCACCTGGCATCCTGCGGTCGGTACTCGATGTTGTAGGATTCGTGCTCAGGGTGGTCAGGATAGGTCGGGTCATGATGGCACTCCTCATCCGACACAACGACAGGTCGGCCATTCATGGATGAAGATACCGTGTCAAACATGACTGTCATCCAGTAGACAAGGCCGATGGTGCCCTTGTCCTCCTCACTCAAAGATTCCGCCGATGACGCCTTTTCCAACCCTAGGGAGCTTCCGGATGCATCAATCACACCTGTCTCCCGAGCCTCGTACTGAAACTTGAGAGCATGCATCTTCCTTGCAGCTCGTTCCATAAAAACTGGCGGTCCTTCCTGGGCAATAATCTCGCTGAGCTGAGACGCGATTGATCCTTCACCCTGAGCAATAGGGCTTTCACCACCAAAGTTGCTCACGCTGTATGGTCCATCGTTGTTATCTTCCTCATCCCTCGGTTTCTGCGCTAAACCCATGATCAAATCCGCACAAACTACGCGGAAACATTCCATATCCGAACAGTCCTGAAGGGCGCGCTTGGCCTGAGCCCAGAAAGTCCGCTGAAGCGTTCGATCAAAGTCTTCGTTGATTTCATCAAACTCCGATCTCATACTATCCATTTGCGATAAGCTTTGTGGAAACCTATCCCGCTCACGTTGACTACCTTGGGCCCACTGAGTCGCAAAGGCCATGATAGCCAAGTGCAGGGCCTTTGAAGCCGCACGATCTTCTGATTTGTTCAGTCGTATCAGCTTCGTGTTTTGTGCTTGCTTGTCAAGCTGAATAACACGTCGATAAATCCTGTTGTCCTGTTGTTTCGGTTGACCAACGCTGAGTCCCTCAAAGTGAGAGGCCAACCAACTAACACCGTTGTTGGATGGTCGAGTAATAGTATTAGGCTTATAAGGGCACGTCTCGTCCGACAACCAGCAAGACAGTGCATGCTCCAAAACATCGTGGTATATCCGCATCAAGTTATCTGATATCAGGTTGTTATTCGTCTTGGTCATCATGTTATGTGTTACTGAGAATGGTGAAATCGATGTGCCGTAGCTTCTTGCTACACTTTCTGGATAGTGGCGCACGCTAAGAGATCGAGAAGAGATGTCGCTTTCGTATGAGTTGGACCCAGAAGGAGAAGGTTGGAAAGGGACGTCGCTCCCGACGGATTGAGTTTGGAAGAGAGGCCATCCGTTTTCGCCATTCTCCTCCTCGTTTGAAGTTTGATGTCGATGGTGCAAAGCATGGCTGGTGAGCTCAGTAGGAGGCGTTAGGTCCATAGGATGTGGGTGTGTTGGTGTGGAATGCGGTTCAAGGCTTTGCAGGACACTGTTGTGGAGGCTTGCATCGAAGGCAGTCGGGTCGAAGACACCACTCACGGGCATGGTATCGAATGTGGTATTGGGAAAGGTGGGAAAGTTGGCGAAGCCGGTAGTGTCCATTGGTCCCCAGCAGGTCAAGTCGTGTGTCGTCGGAGGTGCCTGCAGCATATCTAGCAAGGCAGTTGCATTAACATCAAGCGCCTGAGTTGGCAGAGGAGCCTGGGTCGGCGAAGGACCTGGCTGCTGCTGCTGTTGAGGGCGCGGCCGTTGACGCTTGGCCTTTGTGCGCGATTGATCGGGGACGCGACGAGCGTTGGCACCATTCTGTGCGGTGACTTCGCTGTTGACATTGGTGTTGGCAGTAGCAGGGCCAGTCTGTAGTTGAGCACGAACCCAGTGAAATGTGCATTGTTTCCGAGTGCGTAGGCAGTATGAACATCGTAGAGCCCTAGAATCGATCTCATCTGTGAGGTTTCATTGGCCCCCGGTTAGCGTCGTCGATATCGGAAAAAGACGCGAGGAGGGGGAGGGTGAAGAGGTAAACCAACTCACCAAGGTGCTCCTCAGCAAGAGAGGCTCCGCTGGTGCTGTCAGTACCGTTACGAAGCCTTTCAGAGTTTCGCTGGATGTCCCATAGCGAGGGCGCATCGCATGCCCGCTTGGCCTTGCGGCACTGGTCGCACGAACGGTTCTGGCGTCTCATCTTGTAGAGGTGAATTGAATTGCGATGGCAGCGGGGCCTGGGGTGTAAGAAATCGGGGCTGTTGAGCAATAAAGCGTCGCGTCAAGGGCACAGCGACGACAATATGCCCCTTGAAATAGTATAGGATGACAAGCAGAGATAATAGAAAATTGAGCGAAAATGAACGACGTATGCTTGAAGATGAATGTTAGTGTAAGGTTATGAGATTGAGATGAGAGCAAGTTGGTTTGGTTTGGGGAAGGGGCCCAAAAATGAATGAATGGATGGATGAGATTTGCCGCGTAGCCCCGCGCTCACGCTGGCGCTGAATTCCGTAGGTAACCCATCCAATCCAGTTAAGTGGGAATGCGCAGCACACCTTACTTCCCCTAGCAAGCAGTGCAGGCAATGGAATTTTAGGTGGCTTTACAGCGGGCCGTGGGCACCACTAAAGCCACTAGAGTGCTTACCCAGCAGCACATCGGCATCCCATCTTGTCAGTGGGCGCCAGCCCAGCCTTGCTGGTGTCCTGGCTAGGGTCAGGATTATCCAAATTGCATTGAGCTCCGCTTTCCCGACCGGAGTTTCACTCTCCCCGCACCGGGCTAATCTATTCAGGTACTAGACCTATTAAGAGTGAGCACCCAACCAAGGATCCCCTCGAATGCGAAAATGACACGGCACCTGCAGTTTTCATCCATAAGAGCTTCTAGATCAAGACTTCCTGGGGAAAATCATGGTAAGTATGTCAAGGGTAAGGTAGTCCAGGCATCTACTCGGAGGCGCCCGTTCTTCCTCAAATTTCGACATGATTCAGTTGTTTTAAAAAGCTCTCAAGTTCCCGTTTCGACTTGCTACGAGTTGCAACCATTTCTAATTCGAGATCGGCTCGACTTGCTAAACCAATTCTAAACTACAGTACATACCTACGGTATCCTCCGGGACGCTCGGGATAGGATCCGTCCTTGACTGCTCAACGCCTTGATACAGCCTGAGAAACTCCGCTTGGGGGATCTTCCAACCCATGTAGGCGATTCATTCCTCTTTGGGGTCTAGCTGCTGTTCTTCGTCCCAGAGCCAAGTCCATCTGGGCCCACTGGATGCAGCCAGACTCTGAGAAAAGGGGGGAGCCAGAGGAGCCCAGACTCAACATGAATTTGCCGATGGCGAATAGCAAGAGTTCTAGCCAGGAGAAGAAATATAGCTGAAGATAGGAGAAAGGGGCAACTATTGAAAACTCATCATCTCAATATATGGTGGAGACACGGTTAAACTAAAGTCCCTTCACTTCTACCTCGGAAGCACGGATAAAATAAAAGATTCTTAACCAGGTTGACATCCACGTCAAAAGAAAAAGAAACAACTCCAAGGTTCCCTGGCATAGCCATCCGCAAGTGAATTCAGGCCTGTATGTCGCGTGCGCATCGCCAACCAATCGCAACAGTCTCTTAGCAACCCCTGGTCTGACCTAAACATTCATAAGCACCAACCGAACAGGGATCAACTTTTTTCTTTAATCCCGGCAACTCGGCCGTTGTTACCTATTTGCTTTTACTGCAGTTCGACAGCTCTCAACCATGCATTTCCCTCAAAGCGCACTTTGAAGACCTAAACCTAAACCTAAGGTGAACCCTCGACCCACAGGTTGCCGATTTCCACTCAGATACAAAGTCTCCGCACGGCTCGCCTATCTTGTGACTGGGTGCTAGGATTCATCATCGATCCGGGCAGCCATACTCAGTAGGTATGTCATCGCCAAATCTAACCAAAACCTGTTCACTTCGTTGCATCAGCCGCGGTTTTCCGGCCACGCGTTTAAACTAGCGCAGCTACTCCACTACAAAGAGAGCAGCCTTGTCTACTAACCCATGGAGCCTCAAGATCCTAAGGGTCTCATACTAAACATAACTGATACCCATGTGATGGCTACGATGACAGGTGTATTGGGGGGGAAACAATGACTGAATTTCACCGCCAGTTATTACGCAGAATAAGAAATTCAGAGGATATACTCTTTTGGTGGTTCCGTACCAAGAACTTGGCACCTTTCTCGCCTTTATTGTATGATAACGAGTACCTGATAAATCCTGTGCTCGCCGATTCGAATGACACAATATAGCGAGGGTCTTTCATTTGACTTACTTTCAAGATCTGAACAGAAATGATCGATATCTTATCGGCATGTTTTGTGCCGGATGGTTGGAATAATGGTATGACGTTCGGTAGACGTTCGTTAGACGTCGCGACACAGACTACACTACGCACCCACAGACCGCCCCAAGCTCACGTAGGCCGAGCGAGTCAAGTGGAAGAGGCTAGCATACACCTTACCGGAAATACCAGGCAACCGGCTAGCAGATTAATCGCTGATCCATATCTCAAGAGGATCCTCGTAGCAGGCGGTCGGTTTTTTATCTCTACGTTTTTTTATTTAAGTTCCTATTTCCTTCCTTGGCATTATTCTACCCATTTTGTCCAAGGCTTACCCAACGACAACCACAAGTCAGTAGACGCGTCACAAATTGCACCAACTCAAGAGGCTTGCTACTACGTAGTAAGAATCTAGACCACGTCTTTGAATAATTATGCGCCGCACAACCCGCCATCAATAAGTAGATTCAATAATCAATGTAGCAAGCCAAGATCGGGCTCTTCATCGATAGGCTCCACCCCCGCTGCAGATGCGGGGAAGAAAATCCGGGGTGCAGATGCTATGGAATCCCACACACGTCGATCGTCTACAAGAATGTATGACTGAGATGATGTGTCACTAAGAGAATTGCTTTGTCTGGTGGGCTTGATTTGAATGTCTATGAGTTAGATTTGCAAGCTGAAAACATGAGGCATGAGTCGAACGACCCTGTCGTCTAGTTGTTGAGGTTGTCATCAGCGACACCACCACCACCAGCGGTAAACTCGCTTCTCGTAGATCTCGACAAGATTACACGAGTAGTGGGATGACCGTTGCATCTCGAATTGACGTTTAACCAATTCCCAGGGTCCAGACTCACCTGGCTGAGATCTGGCAACCGAGATGAGGGGAAAGGCGTTTGTCGTGTGTGATCTAGACAAGCCTCACCTGATTATGATGAATAGACTGGGCTTCTTCTAGACTGCCCTCCTTCACAAAGCTCGGGTTCGCTCAAGCCCGATGGTGCAGTCCTCCGATGAAACGCTTTGCCACCAGCTTGGTCGGTGAGCGGTGTATTGTGCCCCGAGTCATATCCTTTAAGCGAGTCGTTTGATGACATTCTGAAGACATGGGGGTGTTAGACGCGTGCTTAACGCCAACGGCCCTTGCATAGACCTTCATCCAAATGCGGTTTCACAAAACTACCATGTGATATGATTCATAAAGTTAACATTCATAGGTAGCTCCATTGATGGGATGAACTTGTCCTCTCATCCACGTCCTTTTGATCCTATAGTGCTTGGGATACATAGCATAGTACTGGCCATTGATGCGCTTCCAGCTTGAGCTAAAAAAAACACAATCTTTGGAATAGTTCAGGGATATTAATCACAGTATCAATCACAACATGGGATACTTGGAATGCCAGTCGAGCATCAGGGGTCTGTGGCCACAACCTTTTACATTGCACGTATCAGCTTCCAAGCCTCAGTTTACAAGGATGAGGCTCCAGTCACAGTCTACGAAACCCTCCTGCAGTCGTGGCTGGTTCTGAAAGCCCAAGGCATGCTCCTATTGGCTTCTTGTGGTGCGACGATCCAACACAACGCGGGGGAAGCTCAAGGTCTGGGCACAAGCTGCCCCTCCTCAAATCATGACAACTGATGATACCGCAGGATTATTGCATGACACTCTTTAACTGTTATCTCTTCCCTCTAAAGTATCGACGTTGCACTTTCCACCCTTGTAGGCTTGAGTCGAGGTAACAAGGAGAAACAACAACCATCTCAACTTCATGAATGCCGTGGGGGCGGGGCAGTAGGAATTCACGTCTGCGGTATTTACCGAAGCAATTTTGTAGCTCGATACAATACAGGGCTGAGGAAGAGGAATGTGGCTGCTGTAGCATGCTGCAACGGACAAGCAGCTATTGCTGACCGGTCGCTAAGTTGCTAACAACGTGAGCGCACTTGTGAGTTGAGCTCAAACCTGTGGCTCACATGACGTGTCTGACTTGACGGGGATGCTATGCAATCTCCTTCATATCCTGTTGTTCGTGAGAGCGGGTAAAGCCGGTGTGTTTTAAGCGCTTCCTAGCTTGGCGGCGTTCGTCTGCAGGCACGACGTTCTTTTGTTTCGATGGCCGCCCATCTGGGTCCATGTTCGATTATTACTCGTGCAGAAGACATCTGCAACTACTGTCATTTGGATTAGTATTGGTGGGCGGGATACCCATTATGTGAACCCTTCAATGACATGCTGATATGTTGGTCATGGGCTGTCAATGGTTAGTGTCTCACGACTACGCTGGCGATAGGTCGTTAGGCTTGTGTCGGCAACGCATCCAAGAATCAAACAGTGTAATGTCGGGGCCATGATCAAGAACTTCGAAGAGGCGCACATGTGTTTATTGGTGGGCAAGTGCCTCTCGGAAGAAAACACTAAGATTTGTGGTCAAGGCAGGTCTTCGTTCTCGACGCTTTTCTAACCACCTGCGACGTGACAGCGTTGCGCTCAAAGGATGATGAGTGCCATGACTAGGAAGTGCCTCATTGGCCGTCAATTGGCCAGGAGGCTTGGGTATTCATTCTGGTTTCCACCGACTCAATGTCCACTTGTCCCAAATCCACATATCCATGTTTCGTTATCAGACCCTTCAACTAGACAAGCTTTGGATTAATGACACGTTGTCTCCCTTCAACAAGATTTGACCTATAGACTGTGAGCAAAGAATAAACGTTGGAGGGTATAGTGAAACATACCCAGAGGTCTCCGAGACTCCTTCTCGTTAGTCTTAGTAACTTGCTTGACCTCCACAGCGTCGTCGATAACCAGGTTCATGAACTCATCGAAACCCTGTCAAAAAATTAGCTGCGTTGCCTGAGCAAGATTGATTGAATACTGACTCTGATCTTGCCCTCGATACGGATGGAAAGCTGCTCGTAAAGCCAAACGCTGACCGTGGCGTGCTGCAATCGTTAGCAAATACTCGAGATGTTGACCGATACACCCTGTGCGCCGCCGTGGGACCTCGATAACACATCATAGCCCCCGAAATATGTCGTTTTGCAGCCCGCTGGGTACATCTAGACTCGGTATTGTGTCCGTCATGTTTGAGCGAGACAGCCGTCCTTCCGGCATAGCCCAGATATTCCAGAACGCAATAGCTCCAAGGCCAAGCTCGACTCGCAAGTGACGACCACACCGGTAACATTTGACCCTCTATCCGTTTTCAATCTCGACATCCAAACGTTCAGAATTTCGAGGCATTCTTGTGTTCTCGAGGTCCATCGGCGGTCGGGCGCCCTAACGAGCAGGTGCGCTCGCGGGGGGAAGAAAAGACTCACAGATTGAAGGAGCTTGAAGATGAAGTTGCTAAAGAGCGGTCAGCACACTGTCACAAATGTCCAAAGAGCAAGCAATCGCGTCGCGATGTCGCATGGGGAAGCTCAAGGCTTACATGGGAGGAACAAGAACTCGGCGACCACCGCCACCACCGCGACCAGTCATTTTGTGTGGATAAGCGCGAACGGTCAAGAATCTGGGGAAAGGGTTGTTGGGCCGGAAATCGGAGTCGAGAAGGTAGGCAATGAGGCTCGACTGTTTGATCACCGCGATTCTGCTGTCGCAAGATCCTAAAGTGGGAGCTTTGAACGCCAACCCAAAATCTCGTCGGAAGCGGGGAAATTTTTATCCGGCCAGGTTCTGAGGTCTAGGTTAACAACCTGAAGATTGCTTCCTTCATGAGATGCATGAGACAAGCAACTCATTGCGGCTGTGTTGAGCTTGAATCAAATATCCAAGACCTATTATTCATTGCTAGTGCAGTTACATATTCAACTGTTTTTTTCTCACCTGTGTTTATCCTTACTGCGTATGTTTCATTGTGACACCCTTTGACTGTCGAAAGTTTGGTGTTAAGGATTAACCAATTTGAGCATCAGTTGTGCCATGGATACGAACAATCAAGCTGCACTCATGTAGAAAGAACAATCATATTCTGGTTGTGATATACTGACATGCTTGTTCTGTCTGAAAATGAAAAAGGCATTGCTTGTTTGTTACTGGCAAAGGTTTCTGCACCCCAATACTTTGCCGCACGTCTTTCTTGCTGGTGGCTAAAACCTTGCCTGTTTGATATACCCTGGCTAGAAGTGTATTGCTTTGGATCAACTGTTGTCTAGCGATGGGCTTCATTTTGTGTGCAACATGTGTGCTATAGGCAAAGCACGGCCAAGTTGTTCGGCTGTGGATTTGTTGAACTCCAGCCTGGCCTTGTTCCTTTCCATGAAGCAATACAATCATCGGTCACGATTGAATATATGACGTATCACTCTAACATAACAAAGAGTCGAAACAGTGATTGCGCCAGACGACAGGGGATTACCTAGGCTTGAACTTCATTCGTCTCCCAGTATATAAAACCTACTCTCATACCAAATTAGCAACGGTCTTCTTACTAAACAACGTGAGCCTTCTGAAACAAGAGAATTGCCAGCTCTACTACGTACGTGTAAGAGAATGTACTCAGAGGCCAAACCAATCACTTCGACTCACGCATGCCTTGCGATCTACCCTCCGTCTGCCGACTTCTGCTTTTACGGAAGCAATCTGTGGAGCATCACTCACCTTGAAGTCAGAATTTTCAATGACAATGGATCTCACAACTGGTGTTCTGCTGGCTGCTGCCTAGTAATTGACGACTTGCTTGGTCTGAAGCACGTAGGCTTTCAATACGACCCGGCTCCGGAGTGCCACATCTCAAACAGAGACGCTTACAGTAGACTCTTCGAATCTTTTGCGAATCATCCAAGTCTTGAAACAATTCGACTGAGAGGCTTCCGACCAAGCGAATGGCCTCTTAAGTATTGGCAGCTCATCGAAGACAAGGCGTTCATCGACACTTCACCTCCCCCGAAGATGCGTAGATGGCTCGAGTCTTCTCAGCACACCGAGAAAGAAAAGCAAAAAGCTAACAACTTTGAAAGCTGCCAAGTCCAGTAAGCTGGCTGGAATCACTTCTGCGGCCGCTGGGAACGCAATCTTGGATCAGTGCGAAACGAGCTTCCCATCATGGTGAAGGCAACAAGGAATACCGCATGTTCAGAAGCTTAGATGGATATGCCTCGTGTATTTACAAGTACCTTATCGTCGATTAGATGTATTTTTATCGCTGATAGCTCTATTTATTGAAGAAAAAGGGCCGAGTTCCGGAACTCAGCAAGCACTATGAATCGAGTTCAGGTGTTTGGTCAGCATGCTTTCTTGTCAATCCCTATTGAACATAAATGTTACTGTTGTTTTATTATAGATCTTATGGTCTCTTGGTATACGTATCGTTGAGCTATAGCCCGGTGTGTTTGAGACAAGAATGAATATGTGCGTGACAGTTTTTGGTCCGATGTTATGAACCACTTGACTTGCGTGCTATGAAAACCCGGCAGTTCTTCAGATTCAGCAGCTGTGTCTACATACGTATAGCTCCTTCAAGAATTCCACAGCTTTTGGATCATAGTCGCAGTTTTGATCCCCAGCTTCGGATTTGTAGCGTCGGCAACGTGTATGGTTCCGACAGAACGTCTCGCATGAATAACGATGATATACCACACTATTCTGATAATTATAAATATTGATAGGATAGAACCGGCTATCATACCGGTACAGAGATTCAAATCTGGGCCAATCGATTGAGAAGACCTGATACAGAGCACTATAAGTAACAGGAACCAGAGTCAATACTCCTTAAATGGCTTGTAATAAATTGCAGAGAATGGTATTTATGAGTACATAGAGATATCAATCTATACAGGATATACAAAGGAATCATAGTAACGTAACCAACGTAGCCCATGTCCAGCATGAGTCCCATCATCTAACCAATGCGCCTAGCCAACGCTTGAAGCAGACAACATCACATCCTTAAAACAAGACAACCAAATATCCAATGAATACAACAAACGCCAATCCAAGACCAGGCCTTGTCTTGAATCCTGCGCCCTCCTCCTTCGTAACCTCTTCCTTGAACTGGCCCTCTACATTTCCCCTAGGCCAGTACTCACAAACAAGAAACCATCCTTTCTCGCCGCACAACTTCCTCCCACATCCAACAGTAGTAGTCTCCTTCCAAACAAGCTGCGTGAAGTGACCCGTTTCCTCATCAAACTCAGCTTCGTCAAAGTCGTACTTATCACGCTCGTCGCCCCATGCCTCAACGCTCGACGTGGCATTGAGGTAACCTATGGCGAGGTTCTCACCATAGGGACCGCCCGAGTGCTCAAAATCGCAGTCTTCATTGTCGTCAAGGTAGTCTGTCGCAAACTCCTCAAGGGTCTTATTCCATTCCAGAGCGGTGGCGTTGTGCTCTTCGCGGTAGAAGTTGGTGCTGTTGAGGATGGCCGATGTAAATGACTTTTTCTCCTTCCACTCGGGCTCGTTGGAGGGAATGGACACTGGAGCTGTAACGGTGACATCGGCAGCGGCGACAAGGCCTGGGCCGATGAGTAGAGCGGCAAGGGAGAGTGAGAGAGACTTCATGGTGGTGAAACCTGTCTGGGGGTTGGTGACACAGGTCGTGTAAGTCTATGTGGTGTTACAGCGTCTCCAGCCGCCCTGATAGCCAAAAGAGAGGATGCAAAAGTAAATGATTAAACTATCACAAATGTTTTCTATGGGCAGAGTTCATGATATAAAAGGCAAGAAAAGTTCAGAATGAAATTATAACTACCGAATTCTTTGTCCCTCAGCCTGGTTTTTCATCAGCTTGGCCTTGGAATGGCCCTGGCCTGTGACGTAGGTCTATGCTTCACCAATGGGTGAGCAGCACATGGCTCTGCTGCTAACCTGGACTGATGACGAGAGACAAGGCTGGGCATGTCGTTGTCCATCACCAACATTTGATTCAATTCTGGGCTTCAATGTCTACATATAAGAAGATTATAGCTCTGATGGAGGGTTGTCAGTTACTCTAGGAATCTAGCTTCAGGCTGACCCAATTGCTCAGGAACGGCACCGAACTGGCGGGGTGGTAGTCGTAGCTCATCCCCCACCACTGATCCAATGTAAACAATGGTTCGACAGTATCAATTGGGCGCTTATTTTCAAGCCACCCGTTGACCGGTTTCGTTTGTACATTTACAGGGACTCAATGAAACAATTCAGTTCTCTTGCTCTGTTATCACAGTGCAGAGAGCACAACCACGGGTCCCCCCACGCGATTGACGCTCAAAACACCCCAGCCGTCGACCTGCAGCTCCAACCACGATCAAAAGACAGTATCTAGTATTAAAAAGTCCGATGATAGGTAACATATGAGTCACCGGTTGATTAGTCCGAGTACGGTGACCCTACCGTATCGTATCGTGTTGTACCGTATGGATTCTAATTCTGTTGCCTCATTGCCTCAGTCTTGACCCAGCTCCACTCGTGCGCGTATTCGTCGACTAATAACGCACTCGTGCGGATTCTAGTGGTCCTCTCATCACAGCCGAGTTCTAGATCCCACCCAGAAAGTGGGCTTCTGTGTCTTGGTCGAAACGGTAACAATTGAGTGATGTGCTTTTCTCAAACGTGTATGGCCGATAACCGGTGATAAGTGAGCGATTATTCGACAGCCAGCTCCTACGCGTCTCTTCTGTGTAACCGCTTATCAGCTCCATGAGTGGCTGGTGAGCAAGTCGTTGAAACAAGCTGCTCCGGTGTAAGCATAAACTAAACACACTCTAGCAAATGCCGTTGTTCATCCCGCGGACGAGCAGCCAAGTTGTACTGTAGACAACTGCAACCCCCAACGGACCGACGCCTCTCGTACGTCAGTCGCATCGCAGATCCTCACGAATTTTTGTTACAGTCAAGCAAATCAAAGGCGAAAAACCTCCGAGGGCCCCATCCATTGCGGTAGTTATTTCCAAGATGCCGTACGATGTTCCCCAACCATATTGCAATCGTTTGTAAACTGTCGTGCCACCGTGCCACATCGAAGCGCCCCAAAGAAACATTAGAAGCGCAACAGAAAAAAATTAAAAAGAGATCATCATAATGGATTGGCCGGTGATTCGTCCAGAGTCCTCAGGACCCTGCTGATCATCTCAACGTAGATCTCTTGGAGCATGACGGCACCGCCAAAGGACTTTGCCCGAGTTGGCATATGCATCTTGGGCTTGAAACCAAGTTTTCAAGTCGCTTGCGTGAGCGCCACTCTCGCCACTGAATAACAGTCTCGTCAGTCGATGTGATGACTTGCAGGCTTCACAGTGGACCTTGAGCAAGAGAGGAATATACAGCCGAAACTCCCCTGGTGTTTACCAGCAGTGTGATCACTCACTATCTTGGGATATCTACATCGACTTAGCATTACGTAGTCGAAATCTTGCTCAATGTGATCAAGCTTCACTCGTGTACGATTGCGCGTCCCGGGCCGAGGATTAGCCATTCAATTCGCAGCGGGAATGCAGCAAGGTACGGATACGGTACCATTTGATCTTGGGGGCTTTTGGTTGCCACATGGTTCGTTGGCTTTGACTTTTAGGACCACGATGCCTCCAACGGCCGATTGTAACCACTACGGAACATTTTCCGCTAGTGGACATCCCCCAGGTCCAGCTAATCACTGTAGTTCCTCTTTTAGTTCAGCACGGACGATTACCAATTCATTCGTGATATGAAGCTTCTCAAACGACCTTCCAATCTTCCACGCAAATCTTCTCGCGGCGCAAAAGCAAGCTCCTTGAAACAACCAGGGTGAGCAGTCTGTAAATAACTCACAGGGACCAAATGATCACCATTCGACTTCCTTGTAAAGGAACGCCACAAGGCCCGCCGTTCGTGGCCAAACTCAAAAAGTCGTGTGTGTGGCAGCCCCTGCAGCCTCCCGACGTCCTCGACCGTAGCAAGAAATATCGCATGTTTACCTCTCTCTCATGACTTGGAGATGCTTCAATGGCGCAACAATGTTGAATCAGCCCATGGCTCGTTCTATATGCGAGTGAGGGACGGTCTCCTATTGCTTCTTAGCTTTGTTACCGAAAAGAGTAGCCCGAAATTGCTGAAATGAATAGGATGCTGCTAGCTTACCGATCCCACGGCACTCGCTCATTAGGGTGTTTAGTGTCGACATCGCTTAGTTTTGGGATCAATTAAAGATGCCTCGCCACATTACAGAACGCCAGGCCAAGAATTGGAGCTGATCGCCCGGCTCCTAGAACTGAGAAAACTTCCTAGCTTCGTACGTTGGCAAAGCATGTTCTCTGACCTAGCACAGGCTCTCGGCGTTCGTAACAGATTCTTCAGGTCGACGACAAAGCGTCTCTGGAGTCTGGGCAAGTCACTCAATGCAATCTCTTCTACTTTCTGATTAGCAGCCAGTAAGGTTGGGCTAGAATTTTTGACTGATACTAGCTTCGTCCGTGTTGGTCCGGCGATGGGGCTTTCTGGGAGCCTCAATCGCGGTAATAGGCTACAAATGAGTTAACCCGTAAGCTCTGATTAATGCTTCTGGACTCTGCTCGGAGGCTGCCGTACTCCTATTAGTTTGTGTCGTGGATCAAGCCGGGACGTCACAGTTCCGAGGTTCACGTCTAGCCGCCAATGAGAAAATCGCATGCACATACTCTGGAGCTTACGGTTCATGGCCGCGAAGCTTACTCGTAATTCCATGGACAGGCTATGGGGATTTCGGGGGGTTGAGAGCACCGTAGCATCCGGGGACGCGTCAAGGCGGGCGTCGAGGCGAGCGCTGATCGAAGCGTTACAAACCAATTCCATGTTTCCGTAGTCTCATGAGAGATCAGCCATATGGTCTCGGGCCCTGATTTCCAACTCCTGTCTGTCAATGTCAATACGGCGCCGCAAACAGCAAAATCTGGGGAAGCCAGGGATGGCTGCTGCTGGATGGTGTGCACCGTCAAGGGGCCCTGCTAACGCAACGTCCGTTCCCCAGACCGGGGGTCCGCCCCAGATTCTCCTTGTTCGATGAATGGAGAGAAGAACCTGGGGGATTCGGGCTAGACTCCGCTAGACAGGATTTGGGGTAGCTAAAAGCACGGTGACTGGGGGAAGACGGCCAACAGGTGTCTCGTATGTACTGTGCGAAATGAAGCTGAACGCCAAACCAATGGCAAGGTCATGGTCAAATGTCCGACTGGCGACAAGTCTACAAGTGGCGTGCAGGGGTTGAAATAAACGAAGCAGAAGGAAGGGCGCCCAGGAAGGGAGAGAACGTGGAAGACATCCGCCAGTAGCTACTGGCTCGAGGNNAATCCCAATCCCAATCCCAATCTCAAGGGCTTGTCTCACACGCATAAGCGCGTGGTGTGTGTGGGTGGCAGACCCTTCGTTCCCAAGGTTCAACGTATTTGATGGCTTACCAAGGCGAAACAAAGCCCATGGAAATATGCCTTTCAGACATGCTGTACTGTAAAACCAACTGACACCGACGCAAAGCGTTCAGGAACGGCTCAATCGTCGGCAGAGCGGGAATTCTTGGCTGTCTGAGATTTTTGAATTCGTCATGGTGATTCAATCCCATCTAAGCAGAGACTGTGATAACCGACCGACATCGCTCACTTGAACTCCAGGGTCTGGGCGAATGGAATTTTCTCAAATCGACAAGCATTCGATCCCAAAGGGGTTGCAGGAGCCTCCGCCTGTGGGCCGTCGCTGCACCTGACCTCTTTTTATCCGGGAGTCCATGGAGATATGCCTCTTTCTGGTCCTTGGATTCTAGGATCTCGCAATAGAGGTCTTACGCCTGTGATTTCCCTGTAATCCGTATGGTGACGACAAATAGTTTAAGTGAGAAAGGCGCAGCATATCACACCTAGTCTCTTCTCCAAATCGCTAGGGCTGACTATGAAGCCGGTTTCAACAAAGAAAGTCCCCGGCCACCATGGATTGGAGATTCTTTGGAGAGGTCTGTCAGAGTCCCAAACTCCAAGCTTAAACGATGGGGTAATAGTAATACAGCACTGTATTCACCCATGTCGCCGAGTTGGACTAGCATAAGCACCGGTCACAGTTCCATGCTTCGATGTCCTTGATCCTCTCTACAGTACAGTCGACATTCGCTTCCCTATTATGAAAGGTTGCATATTGTATTATCCAGCCCTCATTTGTTGGATGGTCTTGGCTTCACTCTGTACGATAGTGGAGCACATCTTCAATGCATTGACCTTTCCCCCGATTAGCCGATACCGCTTCAAGACGTTAGCCCGCCCCAAAAGAGAGACATTTAGAGAAGCATTGGTACTGCTGGATCGTTAATAGAGGATGTGGGACATCAGTGGGTTCGAAGCATCACATCAGGCTGCATTCGTGCAGGTTGGGGATTCAGGATCGCGTTCCACCATGATGCTTGGCACATCTCGGGGGCTGTGCAGCGGATAGACTTGGGCCAGGTCAGGGGCAAGGGTCGCTTTGCTAACTTGTGATCAAAGCACAGAGATAGCGAGTTGGGGAAGCTGGACGTGAACTGATAGCGTGGATGACGTCTGAGCTTCTTATCACAAAGAAGAGCCTCGAGAAGCTGCCGCCAACCGTTGACGGCTCAAGTGCTTATGGCGGCTTGACGCCAGGCTGATATTCTTTTGTTTGTATGTGTAGCTGATTCAGCATGCGAAATGAACAAGTCGGATATTTGAGAAACAAGTCGTTGATCAACAGATACCCACCAAGGCTGAACTGCATGATTTACCGCACCCTTATTACTGTGCTCCCATACTGTACAGAAGGCGTCGATTCAAAAATGCTGGTGCTTATCTAGAAAATCACTACGGACATACATGTCCCCGAAGTCCGTCGTCTAATGCAGAGACTCACAGACGTCGAAATTGGTCGTGTTCCTGGATCCTCAGTGAGCTAGCTGATCAATTGGAGTAGAGCATTGATCTGGCGCGACTTGAAAGAGTGTGGTATACCGTTGAACATGGGAGGCCACACATTCCTTGTGCTCGGCGTGGCGAGAAGGTCCTGTGACTGCAGTAGCGACATGGGCTCGTGGTGTGTTGAACAGGGATCAAGGCTCTCTGCCATTGAAACCC
>JABEXW010001195.1:0-17409 GCA_013266185.1 Fusarium sarcochroum | reverse complement strand
CTGGCTCACCCCACGGCTCGCCTTCCGCATCTTCGTCTGCCATATGATTGTACGGCATCTCGGTGTCCTGATCATTTGGCACGTGATCATGAAGATGACTCGAGGCAGCATTGTTCAGTTCCACCGGCTCGCTTCGATCGCGGACCTCACGACGACGACGACGACGACGAAGACGACTATCCCTGTTACCGTGGTTATGGCCATCACCTTCGCCGTTGCCATTGCCGTCGATGTGACTGTCGGTGTGACCCTCGGTTTGACCGTCGGCACTGTCAACAGCGCAAACAGCATTATCCGCAGAACGATCGAGGGCGGCATCGTTTCGGAATTGAATCGCAGGCTCATCAGGACGAGCATTGCCACGACCTCGACTTCGGGTCACCCTCGGTGCTGGACTGCTTGGGACGTCCCAAATACTCGCGCCGTCGTCTTCGGCCTCAGATTCATCGCCGGCGACGGTGATTTGCGGCTGAATCGGTGAGGCGCCAGACCCAGATGAGCCATCGCCAGTTCGTCCTCTACTGCGAAGACTGAGTACGCGAGGCGATGACTTCGGGGCTGGTTTCGTGGCCTTGTAAGACTTCGTAACCTTGCACGGCTTCGCCTTGGTCGACTGCTTCCGTTGCCTCGCTGGTCTCAGAACAAGCTCGCCATTGGACACAACCTGCCTCCGCCAAACGTCTTGAATCTGTAATCATCATTCTGGTTAGCGGCTCGCCCGATCGGCTTCTCCGGGCTCTTGTCATTCTGAACCTACCACGTCGTTTGTGTTTTCCGGCAGCGCTTCCCCGACCGGGACGTACACTGAGCCGTCCCAGAATCCATGGATCTTGTTGTAGAACAGCAGCACCGCGACCGTGCCGCAGTCTTTGCCGAACTGGTAGTTTCGCTTGATCGCCGTCATGCCTCTCTTGCGCATCGTCGAGCTCACCCATGTTCGGTCATCTGGGTGAGGGGACCTGGAGCGAGTATTCTTGGGCGCCATGCTCCTGAGGATTGATTTTGAGCCGTTCGTCGAGTTTCGTCAACCGCCGAGATGGAGGAGAATGGCAGAGACTGGAACGATATCGTCGTTAGGATCACAACGGCCATCTTTCGAAACACCATCGAGATCGAGTAGGCCAGCTTTTGAACAGACGGGCGGAATCGAATGGGTGACTGGCCGTGTCCCGAACTGGACGACTCGTGGGTATCTCGCACAGAACGACCCGTTTCGCTCGCAATTGCTCTCCTGCCATGGCGAACGCCTGCCTTGATTCGAGTACATTTTCGGCCTTCTTTCGTCGTGTCCTTCGTTACCAGACTGTCGGGTTTTCGCCAGAGACTGTTTGTCGGTCCTTGCCAGAGACTGTTGGTCGGTCCTTGCCAGAGACTGTTGGTCGGTCCTCGTGCAGCAGCACGGTGATGTCGGTGCTACCCCATGGATGTTGCAAAAGTCCCTCACTCCGGGCTCAATTTCAACCTCTCCATCGCGGTACCAGAGTGTCGGGACGAAAGCAGTGTCGACATAGGTCAAAAGAGGATTGAGGGAGAAAATGAATGAGAGATATGAGACACGAATCCATGATAGAGGTGGGTCAAGTGTCTACTAGAGCCAACATCTCCTTCTAAATCCTGACTGTGGGTTCAATTTTACCATGTCGCTGTCAATTTTGTTCTTCAACACCCTATTTCGGTCTTCCGGTCTTCCGTACATTGCTTGCCCACCACCTAGTGCAGTCCGTTCAGCGCCGAGGTTACATCAAGTAGTTGCAATCGACTTGATCCGCGTAAGATCCACATCATGTGACGCCACAACGGCCAGAACGAACTTGTAATCGCCGATCTCTTTACTTCTAAGATGGTTGAGTCCTGGAGGTACATATATCTACCTCTTAGGCAGACATATCGTCCATTTTAGGTCACAGAATTGGCCCGTAACCCTACTCTTAGACGCACAGGAGATGTATCTAGAAAGTATATGCAAGCACTAGTCCCAGCGTACCTGCGTCCACAACAGTGCGAGTCAGTCTTACAGTGACCTTCTATAAGCCGTGAACCCAGGCATAATGATTTGGTTATTGTGTGTTAGTCAAGAATTACGGCGTATACCGTCTGAATTCCAATCATACACACTATGCGTGGCTTGCTGCAGTTTGCAAGTCTGTCGTGAGGGAGGAAAAAACGCATGCTCAAAACTGTAGAATGCTAGCTGGTGTAGGGTAGCATGCATGTAGTTTCGTTGTCGAATGTTCAAGTCGGATGCGCCGCTGTATTTCCTGCAATTCAATGTAGTCGCCAGCAGTAATGGGCTGTCTTGAAAACTATGTGTGGGTGTAGAGATTTCCATTTCATCTCTTTCTATTTCGACTTTTCCGTCTTTCCTTCTGGGTGACCGTTATGGGATGTCGCTTGGCTCTGTCACGATGCACGTAACGTCCCCACCTGAGTAGCGAAAGACAGCTTCTGGACCCACTTCTCCTTTGAACTGTCACTGATCAGAGAAAGAGAACACAGCGAGGAAAGAGCGGCAGTTGTCGCTCGCAGAGTAGGTCTAATTGCGCTGATGATCTAGGGTGTTTACGGCACAGCCTGGCTCCGTATTTCCAGGTGACGCTTGATTTAGTGTCGACGCGAAGACCCCTGGCCCTCGCACCATTAAAGGAAACTATACTCTCGGACCAGAGGAAAGTCATGACAGGGACCTCATTTCATAGGGCCGCTAAAAACAGGAACCGACTCGGCACGCTAAATCGACTCGTGTTTCCAGCGTCCAGATTTCTTCCGCTTTTTCAAATTTTCATTATCCATCTTTTTGTCGCTCTTCATCTTTGCGTCTGTGCTTGCAGGTTTGTCTATCCACTTTCATGATCTGATGATGGATCCGTGATGTGCTTCGCTTGGATGAATTAATTGCATGCATGTTGTCTCCACAATGCGGGATGTCATGTGAACTACGGAGTACTAGAAAGCTAAATCTAACACTGACTAACGTGTATAATAAGCAAGTGGGCCATCCAAGTAAGTGAGCCACTTCTAATACACCCTTCAGGTAAAAATAAAAATAAAAACACCACGAACTCTCTAATTAATTAAAACTACTCGCTATACTCTTCTCTAGACGTCTCAATCACTACCTGACAGGTCCTTACATTATGCCCAGTCTTGCCGCATACACCACAGCGCCAAACACCCGGTCGCGCCGACCTTTCTTAACCACTACTTCTCGACGATTCGGCCACTACCTGCGCATCTACATCCATCTGATCAACTACTTGCCTTAATTCCCCTGCAGTCATCACCCCTCCTTTCTATAATCGGGTTCTTTTTACCCTTCGGCGTCGACTAAGTATCTCATTTGCTTATTCAAGGTCATTCATCCTAGCCTCTACTAAGGCTAGCTTATGCATGACCATGCTTATTCCCTTCTCAAAACACTTTACAGCTTAAATAAGTAACTCCGGAGAGCTAATATGATATCTTCTGATTCGTTTCTATAAGTAGGCAGATTAAGACTGGACCTCAAGAACTATCTTTGGGGTCTTTAAAACCCATGGGGTCAAGGGTTCAGCAACCTCCTCGGGAGGCATTAGAGTCCGCAGCTTCATATCAAGCTTTGAGATCACGCTTTCCGGGTTAAAAAGAGCAAGCCCAGCTCCTCTAAAACCCCCTTTAATATTTTTTTCGGTTATAGTGGCTTAGAAGGCGGCATGGAAGGCGGGAAAGAACTCGGTCTTCGAAATATAGGTTATAGAGCATCTAATCAGATGCTCTATTTCTCGACCATATGCCTTCTTTAGTAGCCCAAAACACCCGACATCAAGAGGCTAAAGTAGATGAGACGCATGAGCCGGCATACAGAGCGTAATGATATTATTCTCCTGGCAATATTTCTCAAAAGCGACGGAGTAGTGGCTTTCGTGACCATCAAGGATTAAAAGACAATAAGAACCAACTAATCGGTCAGTTATGCATCGGTTGAAGTGCTTTAGCCACTCAAGACCTAGTTCATTATTTATCCAGCCATTTTGGCTCGTTGCAATAACCCAGCCGTCTGGGATGGTGGCTTCTTGGTGCCAGTTAGCAAGGTGATATTGGCCCGCGCCAATAATAAACGGCTCGATCGCCCAGCCTTCCGCATTAATCGCTTGAATAACGGTAATCCATTCCCGGTTTCCAGGCTGCACTGATTTCGGTCTTCCAAGCCTTTCTAAACCTATGACCACCATGCCGCTTGCAATGACACCCATCATAAAGCCAGTCTCATCAAAGTTCTAGATATCCTCTAATTAGATACCATACTTCGCGATTATGTTCTCTACAAGCCTAAACCAGTTGCGAATAATAGTTAGATCTTCGCATTTGGCCCTCTAGTAGTCATATTTACGAAAGAAATGCGTCTTGAGCTCTAGTTATCGTTTAACGAAGTTATGAGCCCAGCGCTTGCCGACGGGTGGCGCGTTGCGGTCAGCGAGGAGAGAATTAGCCATTTCTTCAATAAAAGAATATCGTGGAGGAAACCCTCGCGAATCTAGGTCGAGAATAAAGTAAACTACTATCTCTTCTTCTAGATTAGATAGTCTGCGTGATTTCTGGGTAGTATCACGTCGTAATTGAATACCATTCTAGCGGCGACGTAAGGTATTACAAGGGACTTCATATATATCTGCAGCGCGTCGGACACTTAATTTTTGGTTATTTTGAAGGACCTAAAGTGCAAGAAGCATTCTAGCCTCAGTAGAAGAGTTTGACATGCTTAGTGGTTAAGAATTATCTGATCAGATAGAAATGTTACAAGGTGAGGGATTTTTGGCCCACTTACTTGGATGGCCCACTTACTTATCATACACATTAGCGACTAGCGACTAGGGTAAAAGGAGAACGCTGAAGAAGCGGGTGCTCGGACCGCGCATATCGTCCAAGTACCGCAAGCTTCATTATTTTTCTCCTTCGTTGTAGTAGCTTCACAATGCATGATGTCAACGATGGACGAGGCCTCACGAGTTCGTCTGAGTGCCAGAATGGCCTGTCAGCAAGTCACCTTGGGATATTTGGTTTTTTTTTATTAGTTATTTTTGGCCAAATCGACTCGAATGATTCTTCCGGATGCTGCCAACGGCCCCTCCCCCCGAACCACCCGGCTCCACTGGCTTGAAGGATCTTGGCCGCCATATGGCTGTTCATCCTCATGATTTTGAAATGAGTGTCAGCACGAAGGATGGAGTGGGGTATGTAGATCGACCTCGTAGTGCGCCCTCCCACGACAGTATGGGTGAACATTCTCTTTTCCTCACTTGACTTCTCACCTGACTGGCCCTGCGCCGTCGAGAGTCCTTGGTAGACTATGTCATCGGTCGGAAGCTCTAGCACGTACAGCCGTTTTTCCTATGCCGATAGCTGAGCCTCTTTCGGCAGATATGGTGTAGTGTTACGAGGCTAGAAAGAGGATGCGCTCGGTCTACGAGGGTTGTGGGGCTTCATAATGTGGGATGATACGCCTAAAGCGCGTACCTGTTTCCGAGCCAAAGTTAGATTTAGAAAATCCGCTAGGCTTTGACGACCCCAGCCAGTTTTGACCAGTCGACGTTGTATTAAGTCAAGAAAGACCAAGAAACTTAAGTCAAACCAGAGAGGGGCCGAAAATGAGTCGCGGCCTGAACATCCGAAATGAAACGAGTCGGCAGACTAGGACGACCGGAACCTTTCCGTAATACCTGTGCGCTTCCGGACATGTCGGAGCTGACTCCGCCCTTACGAGCGAGTATACAACTTAACTTTGTTTGTCGAAGCGCCATAGCCCTTGTCTCTCCACTACGGCGACGAGCTACTGCAGCATCCGGCAACCCCACGGCCAAACAGGAGGGAGAAGTGGGTAGATGAGTCTGTCCACCGACTGAGATGATTGTCTTTCACACTCAACAGCGATCATGCCAGAGGCCCGCTGGGATTCTTCCCTTGACATGGGATCATTTCGTTGTCCCAAGACGGATAGAAGTCCGAAACAAGACAAATAAAATGAAAAAGGAAAAGAATAGGGAAAAAAAAGTGCGAGTATTTCGGCTTAGGCGGGACGCTTTGTCAGCGCCTGTGAAAAGAACGACAAAGTACTAATGACATCACCACCTGGACAGGAACGGTGCCAAACGGTGCCCAAGTCGTAGGGCAGTAGGCAAGCGTAGAAACCGGACGCGTGCATCGCGGCCGTAAATTATTTATTTTCGGATGTCTTCACAAACGATCAAAAAGCCAAAACAGCATCTTGATGAGGACTTTCAGAAGGTGCGCAAGCTTCGTGGAAGGTAATCTCCCTTCGACGATGACTGGATGCTCAATCAGTCGGCCCCCCCAACACGATGGCTGCAGCTGCCTCAGCTGAACCAAACTGTCGGTAACGGCCACTTCTTATATATAAAGCCGTGGCGAGGGAAAGAACTGGACTCTGACACATTCATTGATGCACCTGTATTGTAAGCTGAATTGACCTTGATACGGAACTTCAGTCTCTCAATCTGTCTCCTACCCTGTCTCCTGCTCTGTTTCCTTTTTCTTTTCCCCTTCTATCTTTGTCCGTTATCTCTGCGTTCTCTTTCTATGGACCGTACAAAATCTAGACAGCCTTATTATACCCGGCACCGTCCTGTGGTGCTAGCGCCGCAGACGGCTCGGCGTATCGACAGGCATGCCACCCGGTCCAGGCCTAAACGGACTGCTCTTGAGGCGCCTCAGGATGTCCGATCTAGTTCACGGGGGGGCTATCCACGGCCTGTCGATAGGACTCGGCAAGGAAGAATGATTTCAGTTCGTGATCATGTGTATGATCGGCAGCCTCAGCTTGTCGCTACTCCCGAGGACGAGGAAGATGACGAGATGGTTTATCCCGATGAAGAGTTTGTCCTGTTTCTATTTTTTGTCTCTTCCTTCCTCTCCCCCTCTCCCTTACTTTTATCCTCTTTACTTTACTTCTCTTTGGTTCCATTTCTTTCGCCTTTATTCTTTTGAATATCATTGTACTTGTTCCCATCCCGTCTCTATTTGCCTTTTCCAAACTGTTTGACGTAATCCTTCGTTTTTCTCACCATGCCACAACGTCAATCACACTGACCACATAAGTGAGAATAGACTGACAAAAAGTACAGACCTAGCTTCGATGAAGAATTTGGAGACGTGCAAGATGCGCAAGACGCGCAAGACGACAAACATGATGCTCTGGAAGCCCTAATACACCAGCAGTGAGTCAGTCTTACACCATTGCACCACTTTAAAGCTGACACCTTGGCCTACCCTAGATCGGAAGTAATCTTGGCATTGTGAGTCGTCGTATCATCTAGCATTTGCTTTTCTTTTTCTTTTTCTTTTTCTTTTTCTTTTTCTTTTTCTATTGTTCTTCCTCGGCTAATCTTTTTCCGAAGCATGAAGAAACTTGAAGCAAAGCGTGTTGAAAGCCTGAAACAACTTAGAGCAGAGTTTTTCGAACACATGAAGCAAATGAGAAAAGAGAATTCCGAAAACTTGAAGCAAATTAGAACAGAGTACGTCTTACTCCTAACTTGATCACTATGGATTCCTTCTCTCTTTTCTGTTCCTTTTACTTTTTGCAGCATCTCTTCTTCCTCATTTCCCTCTGATATAGCTAACATGGCCTACAGCAACAATCAAATGCCACATCGTTTTGGAGATATAATCTCAACCATGGCCACTGGTCAACATAACGTTCCTATACAAGGATCCACAAGCCGAGATGCTCCTTTCCAGATGGGATTGGACTCTACCGTGAACCCTTCCAATCTGACGAGCAATACCAGAGGAAGTGAAAATAACGGCTCGTAAAGGCCAAGTTCCGAAGGCGATCCTCAGGTCTAGCTGGACACACTGGGAATGGATATTTACACATATTTATGTATGCATATGTGTCTGTACATACATGGAGAGACGAGATGATACCACGTTACGCCGGGGGGATACGTTGAATGAGATGGCTCAACATACAAATATAATGCCGAGTCAGGTTTGAGTTTGCAAAGACGGTTGGATGGTGATGTAACAACAACATGGTAAATATCCAGAATGCAAAGCAAAGTTACAACCGCCTTTTGCGGTGCTGGGCAGAGATGGAAATCAGATCTCGATCCGCTCATAATGACCACCTAGGGCAGGCCCAAGCTAAAACAATATCAACACTAGGCAATTGGAGCATTCTGACAAGTGGGGAGAAAACAAGAGTTCTTCTTCATCAAAGGCCGTATTCAATGATCACGCCGGCAGGAAGCGCCGAAATATACGTCTATACGTTGCAGGCGATTACTGTACCGAGAAAACAATAAAAGGCATTCTCTCTCCACTCAATTCAAATGAAACTAACAGTAGGATGCTAAATAAGCCAGGGCTTCTGATTCGGCGCATCGCTGCATCACCTCCAGATCGTCTTGAATGATTCCTCGTCTGCAATTATCATCTGTTACGCCAGCCGCAAACGATGTACTGTCGCCGTCTTGATTCGACTCAAGTCTCAGGTTCGGTGGTGTGTTCAGGGGTGAGCTGCAGGTCTGTTGCCGAAACTGATGCTCCATGAACTGTGGCGGTGATTCCGTCGCCGACACCGTCTCAGTTGACGGCCCTCGGAGCACTTTCTCGAGCAAGGCCACATGCTCCTCCCCTAAGCAGATGAGGCGCTGTTGCCAGTGGAACATAGTCTCCTTCTGGTCGACTGAGGCCTGGAGAAGCTCATACTGTTGGCGCAATCTTTCATTTTCCACCGTGAGAAATTGATTCCTCTCTTGTAGAAAATCGAGTAGCTGCTCAACGGTCATTGGGTGCGGTGGCGCAGCGCGCGGAGGCGAAGGAACGCTAGGGAGCGAGCTGCTTCCCATCGTATTGCTAGCTGGCGGTTGAGGAAAGTTGAAGCGGGAAGAAACAAATAAAGTAAGTTTCGTTTTCAAGGCACTGAAGCTGGAAGTCAAGGGACGCTATAAATATTCATTCCCGGCATAATGAATGTGATATGTAGTCGACTTCTACCCAGGAGTCCATTTACGTACTTGACTTCTCTGTCCCATACGAACGGCTGCTTTCTTCTGTTGTGTGCGAACTTGAATTGCCAAATCCTCCGGAAGCAAACTGCTCTCGAGGGGTAGTGGCAAGACTGGCTTGACTCGGAGATGTAAGCCATAGCCCTTTCTCACTCATTCCACAGAACCGGAGGGCCTGACAAGAGCAACGAATATATTTGTTAGTCAGAATTTGGAGCCGGAACAAAACACTCTTTGATGCTCCATCTCCCTTGCAGCTTGAAAACCAGCCCTAGCATCTACAAAGAAGTTGGTTGTGTCGGTGGACAGTAGGTAATTACCACCATTCTGTACCAGATGATCTTCTACTGATGAGTGTCTATACGTTCTCATATCGCTATTACGTCGTAGTCCCCTTACTACGGATACATTCAGAGTTTATATTCCATAGAAATACCTTCCGATTACTGATAAGGCAGCACCATAAAGAACGTGATTCTGGAAGAAAAAGAAATAGCAAACCCAACAAAGAACAGGAGAGACGATAGAGTTCAAAACGAGCAACTTATCCAGGTGATTATCGGTACAGTGTTGATACAAAATATCATCTTGATATGACGCACACAAATCTGATCATTATCCGTCGCCATTAGAATGCTGAGTGGTTCGAAGCTTTATCTGCTGCTGGAGTAGATCTCTGAGTTTATTCTCCTCTGCGCTAGACTTGTGCAAAAGATTCTTGACCTCGTGAACGTGATGTTTTATTGTAGGTACAAATCGAACGAGTGCCTCGTTGGCCAGTCTCCTGTAGCACATGCGCTCATAATGAAGCATTGCGAGCCGTTGCCTCAATTCAGCCTTCGAGGATACGGTATCACAATCAGGAGAAGGGTGAGATTGCTGATGAGTTATTCGAAGAGGCTCTACATAAGGCCAGCTTTGACCCTGATCATCTTTGTTCTTCGCCGTATTTGAACTTCCTCGGTTCATTGGTAGGCTGTTCAGTGAAACGAAATCTCTGCCACCTGCCTGTGCAGCGTAACGAGGTATATGATCACTTGTTCTATAGTCTGCCTCCATCGAATCCGGCTCATAGCTCAAGCTTAGATCCGAATCCCGTAGTCTTGACTCTGATCTGTTGTCAATATTGCCGGCGTGATACTCGGCATCTAAGCTACGGGCTAAATCGCTACCCGAGTCCTGAGTTTCTGGATTTGTTTCTTCTCTGATAACTTCCTCAATGTACTGTCGCCAGTCGGTATTCAATTGCTCAATCAAGAGGTTTGCCTCCGTGAGAACCGATCGGAGCGCAGAAGCCAATTGTCGGACCTGAGAAACTAAACGCAGTAGCACCCGATAAACGAGCTTTCTATTTAATGTGATTGATTGTCTCATCATCCCATTTTGTCTTATGAGATTAATCTCCAACATCTCGAGCGCAGACTTGGACATGGGGTGTGGAGTCGGCGGTAATGGACGGTTTCTTGCACCCTGACACCAGGAAGACATCAAAGTTACCTGAGGCTCTTGGATATCAGAGAAACCTCGAAGTTGGGCCTTACGCTGCTCGAGGCTCAAGAGGGTGTCAATATGGGGACGTTGGGGTCGCCCGAAAGCTTGTGAGATGCTACCCCCTGTTTCGCTGCCGTGCGAGATAGTAGTGTTATCATAAAGCAGAGAGTCAGGAATGTTGGATAGATAGGACTGGATCGAAACTCTAAGAGATACTAGTACATTGTTAGCCAACGTAGCAAAGTAGTTATCCTCATGTTGTAAGCTCCCGTTCTCCCGGTTGAGTTCTACGATCCTTCTTCGAAGCGACACTTGATCGTCATCTCGATTCACACAGGTGATAGAACTGTGGGAAACACTGGTTCTACCACCAAGCTTCTGCACATGATGATCTATTCTACGAGTAGCTTGCGAGGCTTCACTGTTGTAATTAGGACAAGATCCGTATCTGATATGTTCCTTCATTGAAAGTTGAAGCAGGACCTGGAAGGAGATACTGAGGTCAGGAGCAAATACCAACACTCTCTCGCGTCTAAATACAAAATCATACGCCATGATGGGGGAAGTTCTCCAAGGTTATATTATTTGAAACATCCAAAACGAGCTTCTTGGCTATTGTGAGGAGGTCGCCATGAAACAATGTTGCAAACCCGCCTATTAGATTCTTTGCCAGTATCGAGTGATGTGGATAGGTCAAGAAGTGTGAAAGTCGTAACTGTCAATCGCTACATATGCATACACATATACTATAGCTCGATATCATATAATATATGACGACGGACCGCTTGTTTCGACCGGAAAGGCACTAGTTCGTAATGTATATCTAAATTGCCTGTTTTTTCGTTCTTGACCCTACAAGCCCATGCTGTGCTACAACTGCCGGGAATACTCCGTGGGCAATAGAGTTGGGATGCTGATAAGGAGGAGTATGTACGCGAGATTCTGTGCCCTGGCTTCAATATTGAGTGCCAAGTCGACCTCTGGCTATTCTAAGCTATATAGCTGTGTGGAATGGAATACCTGCATATTCGGCATCCGTTTCGCATTTTTTGTCTGTGGCTTCCATCACGTAGAATGAGATAATTCCTCTTGGTTCTGTGGCATTCTAGCATTTCTATTCGGTCAGATGTCTGTGTTATGCGTTGGAAGAGAAAATGTTCAATTGTCATTGTCTCTGTTGATTGTCTGTGCAAGCATTGCTTAGGAGGACTGAATTGGCCCTCTTCGAAAATTTCCCGGCATTGTCTGGTAGGTATTCGCTAGGACATTGAACCAATCAAGTCGCATTAATGGTCGCGGATCGCCTTCTGGGGAACTTCAGGACCTGGATGACATCGTCTCCGGTTACACTCCATCTCCTCTTTGCTTGGCAAGTTTGATGCTGTAGAATGGATAACAATACAGTATCAACATAGGTACAACCGTCTGGTACCGGCTTCTTCTTTATATCATGTTAAGCTACTGTTTAAGATCTGTCAGCTCTTGTAGTTGACTTTTGTTGTTTCTGACCCCGCTAGCGCGTCAAAGTACGGACGTTAATGCACCCCTGATATCATTTATAAAATCTTCAATCCTTCCAGAAGCGTCAATATGTTCCTCTAACGATTGTTTGGGTGTTGCTTTCTAGATGCTGTTACCTTACGTAGGGTTCAAGTCGCAGGAGGCTATCCAATTACCGCAGGAGATTGGCCAGTGTGCGGCTGGATGTACAGATAAATATGCAGAGAAATACACGGACATACACCGAGACGCAGGTATAGCGAGCTTTAGTCGCTTCGAATGCCTCCCGACCGAGCTTCGCCTGATGATCTGGCGAGCAGCTTTTGATGGCGTAGACCCGGCCGTGGCAGTCTGCACCTTCACGCCCGATTGGTGCGAGATCACGGTAAGCCATGCTCACACCGCGCATGGTCGATCACCCCCGATTGCACGCGCGTGTAAAGAGGCGAGGATCGAATGGTTCCGCTCCAGCCGCATCTACGAAGGGCCCGATCGAGCTCTAGAGCATCTATTTGTCCCGAGAACCCTCTTCCTAGTTCCTCCTTCTGCGGTGACAGACTCTCAGCTTGAAGATCTCATGCTATCTGTAGAGCACGTCGCCATCGATATTGCAGACAGCCCTGACCTCTTCCCACTTTTCGAGGCACTTGCACGACTTCCACGTCTACGGACTATCATCATCATCATACCCTCAGATACTGTTGAAGAGCACCAGGTTATAGATTGGCAGCAAGAGATACGGCAGGACTTGATAATGCTTAGTCGCATCAGTGACTTGGTAGACGCACCGGCCCCAGACGGCGAGTGGCATCAGCGCACTTACATGGGATGGGTTCTATGTAACTACCTGGAAAGTGCTATGGCGAGAAAGTACTATGCCGATAATAACAGACCAAAGATAAAGCTTTTTGTTGATCGGAGGGGATCGCCCTTGACGACAGGAGTAAGCACGGAACAGCCGTGGGCACTCTATTTCTACTGAGTCATCTAACCGTGCAATCAATTAAAATCTTTCTATATACACACTACTGTGTTAGCCTAGCCCAAATGAAACAGGCTATCAGCCTCTTCATTCCTTTTCTTTTTTTGTTCTTGTCTTAATCTCTATTTACTCAGCAAGAAGGAGATGATAGGAGGAAACGAGAGAAAGAAAATCGAGGAGTGCTAAATTTTATGCCTAGCAGTCTGGTATCGCGAGTAGCGTGCGTATCATATTCGTTGCGAAATTTGATTCTGCTAGGTCGGCATGATGCAACAGTTAATGATGTACCAGCAAGCGCCTGTCTAGAGCAACCTGTGCCAATATCTAGATAGTAGTCGTCTGCGGGGGAATAGGGCATGTCCTCCTTGCTACCGGAACGCGAATTGGACTGTAGAATTTCCACATCGTCAGCATCAACGTTGGTATCTGCCAGCCCATCACCGACCAGGTGGGCCTCAGCTTCCATGGATACCTGATGAACATTTTTCAAACCAGTTTGAGAAAGACATGTTTTGGTATCCGGCAGGTGGGTATTTCCCATTTAATCCATGTTAGTGCCTATATCCGTCTGATCCAAATCAAAGCCCAGCATGTCACCAAGCTCGTACGTGCTAGGCAAGACTGCCATTCTAGCAGAGTCATGCCCGGATGTATCCAAGCATCTCGCGCCGTCCCTCTGTGTATCTACAGAGCCTGGAGCGCCCTCGGTGGCCAGCAGGAGGCCTACCCCTTACCCAAGTCAACATGGGAGCGATGGGCACGACTGGTCCGCCAAAGACTTCACCCTCGGCATTCCGATCCATCACAGGCAATTCTCAGACGCTGCCGTAAGGGGGACTCGAAGCAGCGTTGTTTGAACTCACAGATACACCTCCAGAACGGACGTTGTCAACGACAGTGGTCTGCGTTTGCGTCTTGAGTTTGAACCCCAGGTCATTTTCTGCTGCGGAGGCTCAGCACGTGGTGCGACGGCTTCACTGCTGATTTAGTAACCCTGCACAACTTCACTTAGCAACCTGCCAACATTACCTCGTCGGCCATAGAGCAAGCTTGTGATAATACCGCAGTCTTTGCCGAACTGGTAGTTTTTCTTGATCACCATGCTTTCTTACAGGGAAAACTACCTTAGTTCAAGTTTGTTTTTCGCCGTCTTTCCACACGCCATTACCAGCCTGCCCGGGTTGGTGAAAACCCCGTTATGAGGGTTGCTGTTATAGTACTATACTTTAACATTTGACATGTTGCTTGGGCGCAATAGCCGAACTGTTATCGCCTCTGTCTTACGTCTCCCGCCTTGAAGGTTTGGGTGGTATAGGGTAGTGCGTGCTTTGTTGACGCCGTAGGACAGCGGGATCTCCCTTCCCTATCAAAAGCAGCAGCTAATTTAGCTATTCAGAAAGGGGGAAAGAATTACGCTGTGATAGTAGCCTTCTGATAGCTCCAATATGAGGTGTTTTTGTTCTGCTAGCCTAATATAGTTGATGGAAGCCAAAGCGGGATTCACAGCCGAAAAACGGGGTTTGAAGTCTTAGGGGTAAGCTCATGTTTATTTCAGGAACACAACAAGGGATTTAGTCCCTCGAAATCAATCGTTGTAGTGTAAAGTGCGGTGCGGGTCCTAGCGTCAGTGATTTATCATTCAAATTTGGCCAAAAATGTCCGAGAGTGGACTAGATGCAGCGCTACCGCCAATATATTGGTGCTGCCGTCTGATCTACACCCGTCCCATTCACTAATAGCACCTATATACATATTAATGATTGCCAGTGAACTCATAATACAGCCAGGCTCGGATATTTGATATAAGAAATGATTTGACTGAACTTTCAAAGAATCAGGCGGTTGAATGTTGTTTGTAAAGCGAATCATTGGAGCGGAAGCGCCGAAACACAAAAATACCACTATGACTAAGAGAAGGCAAGGATGCTCTTGGCACCAGCCGCGCACTATGTACGCACGGCGGCATCTAGTCTAGTTTTAGACATTTCTAAGAAAAGCATAGAGATTAACTGCTGGCGCTAGACCCGCATCGTACTGTACTCTTGTTCAGACACTACAATACTAATCCGACATGTCAACATAGTCGTCCCATGACCAACAATAGAAGGAACGGAAACAAAAGGTCGTAAGGTGGAAGCCCAGCATATGGCTTCTGTACCTGAAGATATGAATGTATTTATTTATTCCCGTACCCAGAACAACTGCAAGATGAGTTATCCTGTGGGTCATTGATGCCTGGGCCAGTACGGAAAGAATGTGGACACCATTGATTAAGCACTGCCTCTAGCTCAATTGAGTGAGAGACTATCGACAAGCATTCTACTGTTTGGCTAAATATTACTCGTCATTTGTCTCTAATGGAAACCATCCCCACTGAGTGGCATACCAAACGAATTTTCAATTTAATGTTCTAATTCTAATCGCATTCGTTTGAGTCAAGCTCTTACTTGAGTTCCTTTTCAGAATATTCGGATGGTCGTGACAGACTTTAAATTACCGTTATCTGTTAGCTTTTAGATACATCACGCTACATCATGTGGCCTGTGGCACTTTCTGAGGAGCTACAGACGACTCTTCGAGGTGTGAAATAGCCTAATACGGGGCTAATGTTTAAAAGGCTGTACAGTTTGCTAACCATTTGCTTCGCTCTAATGTGATACGCTCCTTAGCATCTTCGAAAATAGATTTCATATGGCACGCAAGCGCTGCAGAGAGCTCGAAGTCCTTATGTATGGGTATCCAATCGGCTTTTAGACTGTCGACTTCGGATTGAAGGAGCTCAATCTTATTGACTAACTCCATATCGGAATGCAAATCGGTCCCTGATAGTATAGGCGGAGGGGAAAAAACGAGGCTTTCTAGAAAGAAGGGTTCGTCTGAATATAGACTTGAGGAAGGCCGGTATCCAGGGTCCATACTAGATGAGATCATAAAAGTACCTGCGTAGTTCATAACGTCGATGAGAAGTGGTAGTATATATAGCCCAGACGGCCTTCGTTTCTCTACGAAACTAATTAAAATATGAGCACGCCGATCCGACGAAAACAGGCCTTTTGCGTGGTGAACGCGAGACGCTCTGAGCATGCAGCTGTTCCATGTTATCTAAATCGGCATCCTGATTCAGACTATCAACGCCACCGCCAACAAAGTCATGGAAAGATGTGGGTTGGTCAGCATCGCCATTTGATTAATCGTCAATTGGTCAGGATCAAACAGCTTCCACGTACATTCTTGTCCGATTGCAAAAAACTCGCACGTATTTCTCATGACAATGTTATACGGCCTGAATCATTCTATCATGAGACTGAGAATGACAAGTTCTTCATCGTTTTCGAGTACCTACACCTTAATGTGTTCGACCTTTTCCCATTATATCCGAAAGAGGTACCTTGTATAATGAAACAGGTAAGCCTTTCCTTCTCGGGCGGTTGTGATGGATAGCTAATGATTCAAGATCGTTTCAGGCCTTCATCACCTTAAGGGACTTGAAATGGTATTTGGCATCGATATCATTCAAGTCAACGAGTATGGGATAGTTAAGATAGGTAAAGCTACTTGCAAAGAAGAGTGAAAGGTTTTTAACTGACAAGGGAGTTCTCGATTGGAACTGGGAGTTTTGTGCCGTTGGCATTCTGTGCGATATTAACGAGGGCTACCTAGTTGCCTATCTCGAAGGAGTCATGACCGTGATGGCCCAGAGCTGTCTAGATCTACCAGAGGAAGCCTCTGACTTCCTTGTAAACGGGGTATTGCCCGATCTTGATGTGAGTCAACGTTTGAATGAAAGTTCGGGGCTAATTCCCCATAGGATCCATACATTCGTGGCGCTGCTGGCCCCCACATTTTGAAGAGGGCAATCCAGTTCGCCATTCGTGAAAAATTGCTGGCGAACGACAAATCTTAACGAACCTGGTGACTCATATATTGGGCAAGAGTTGGACCCTTTGTAGCGTTTAAACACCATTGACACACATCGACTCTGTTTATATAGTTTAGTCTAGAAACTTTTATCGAACATCAGGTTTACATAAATATCTTAGTTATGAGCACACAACTTGGCTTGTGATTGCTGTACTCTGCGTGACGACGCATGTACTGGTTAGAGCAGGTTATGAACTTTTAACCTTCATCAAATACACCACTGATTTCCAAATTAACCTTGTGTTTCATGCACATATTCTCTAGTCTACGAGTATTGTCCGTCATGCGTAGTATCACTTGCTCGGTTTCGTCTTCCCATGTTTATAGTAGAAGGTCATTTTGCCATGGCTCTAAAGAACAATTAAAAGTCCAAGTACAAAGTTATTAAGTTTCTCTTAGGCAAGGGAGAAAGAAGTACAAACGAAAAATGCTAGAACGACGCGTTTAGATGAGTTTTCTGATTTTTTCAAAGCCACCAAGGTCCCAAGACACCAAGGCCCCAAGACATTT
>JABEXW010001194.1:0-18436 GCA_013266185.1 Fusarium sarcochroum | reverse complement strand
TGAGGCCAGAGGAGAGCGTACCTGCAGTCTTGGGGTTGATCTAGGTTGTATCCGGGTACATTCTTGTCCAAGGCCAGCGAGAAGACATAGCTGCAGCGTGTAAAATGGTATCTATTTATTTCAACCATAGAGAGTATTAGTTAACGGTCAAGGGCTATCATGTTTCTACTTAGGTGTGGTATTAACATGTCCGATGAGCTCTTACCATAACAGCCTAGCAGGCGGTCCGGTAAATAATCAGGGCGCCTACCTAACCTTAGGATGAGTTACTATAATAACTAGAGTATATTTTAGGCTAAAGATAGACTAGGATATCTGGTTTGTCTTATTACCCCTACCTAAAGTTAGGTAAAGTCCTGATTATTTAGTGACCCACCTGGCCAGCTATTTTTTATGCGTGGTCGGATGCTCCCGTCTAGTATGACTGGCACATGTGACGATCGGCTCCCCATATCAAGGCCTTGAAGAACGACATGGGACAGGAGGTTTGGCCTGTTGATCTTGGTATCATTCTTTCTAGATGGTCACCAGAAATAGCTTACAATGCTATAGATTATCCGAGTGTCAGATTTAGCAGGCTGAGCGACGTTAGATAGATGTCGACTAGCCTCATCCGTGCTGTAAAAAGTCTCTACAGGGTAACTCGAAGCTGACTTCCTTCTAGTCCTACGCCTTACCCCTACAAAGCAGCAGTTAGCAAAGGATTTATTTATGTTTGTGATTTGTGGTCCTTCTTCGTGTTATGGGATTCATGAAAACTTCTCATCGCTGAACACAGTCGCCATCAAGATGTTTGCATGTCGGAAACGTCATTATTAGTGCCTTTGCAATCTGAGATCCACACCGTAGGTCTGAGCACGGTAGCGTATCTTTCGATCATTTAACTGAGAGGTATGCAGTAATCAATCGACGTTAACTAAGGATGTTAAGAAAAAACCGTGATATTTATTAACTGATTATATTAGTGCCACTATTCATTTCCTGTGATTGGGCCAGCTGGGACTCTCTGGTGGGTGCAAAAAACTTCCAGCCCCTCCAAGAATATCAGCACTAGACCGAGATAAAGTTTACACAATCTCCATAGACACGTCATAGTTGAGCCTTGATACAGGTCAACCCTAAACTCCTAGCCTCGGCTTCATCGGACGCGGTGGTCATGGCACGCCCACGCGTCATCTTGTCAAATATGCCAAAATCCCTCATCAAGAGCCGAAGATTGCTTCAGGATACACAGACAGCAGCAATTGGGCTCAATAATGAACCATGGCTTCCACAGATGACGGCTCAGACACGCAAAATGAATCGCCTCCGCCGCCTCCACGGCGTCGATTGCCTCCGTGGCTGGACCACTTCAACGCCCGCGACTTGAAGACCTTGTTCAGATGCTGGGTAGCGATATGGGTCATGATGCTCCTAATCTTCATCCATCCAAGTCTCGTTGAGATTGGACAAGCTACATTCCTCGGCGCGATTCTACTGTTTGCCGCACCGCCAGCAAGTATACTATTCGTCTATCTACTCGCCGGCCTCTCTCTGCTGCTTGGCATGTGTCTAGCTTGGTGCTGGGGACTCTTGACCATGAAAGCAGCACTTGCTGCGCGCTCGGGAGCGGAGACACAGGCTAAGCTCGCAGCTTTGCAGCAACAAGCTGTGGCGATAGCTGAGAGGACTAAGCAGAGCCCAACCTGGGAGTCGCAGATCCTCATTCACGAGGGCTTCATGCTCGATGCTCGAGTAACAGCCGTGTACTTCAGCATGGGCTGCTTCTTCATCTACGTGCTGGCTCGTGTGAGATGCGCAAATCCCAAGCTTGTCTTGTTGCAGATCTTTGGCACTATCGTCACGGACATTTTCATTCTTATCGGGCCTACGCTTCCGGCATTCATGGGCAGCCTGGGAGCTATTCTGGTGAAGCCAGGCGCTATTGGAATTGGTCTTGGCATAGTATGCTGTGTGGTGTTCTTCCCTCAATCCACCTCGTACATGGTTCTCGGCCAAATCGAGAAGCTCATACGCATGTCCAATAAGGCTTTCGCTACAACAAAAAAACGCCTCAGAAGTGAGCCTGTTCCGCTCGCAGAGCTCCAAGGCACTAGAGCTGGTCTGATCGCCATCTTCAAGGCTGGACAGCCTGCACTCGGCTTTCTGCCTCTGGACTTTTCACGAGGTCGATGGAATGCAGATGATGTACAGGGCCTGCATGCACGTGCTAGGAAGGTCATGTTCGCAAGCTTATATCTTATTGACTTCCACATAGCCCAGGTTCGAGGTGCACAGAAGCAAGAGGAACATGCAAAAACTCAAGCGAATGGGGGCATTGGACCAGCCACTGACAAAGAAAAGTACGAAATTGGCCAACGCCATCGGCAGGAAACTGCCAATCTAATGACTGCATTTCAGAGACCGGAAACTGCTGCTATACGCTCGCGGACAAGAAAGACTCTCCAGGAAACGACCTCGGACCTTTTGGAGATTGTTCCTCAGGCAGTCAACCTTGGGGCTGATTATATCCACGCTGTGAATGCTTGCCGGTGGTTTGGAAAAACTTCGCCGGCCCGATTCGAAGAGTTGAACCGTAACCTTCATGATTTACTAGCTCGATCACGTCAAGCCAGGGAAGCATGCGTTCTCAACACAACCAAGGGAGTCCTAGCAGCTCATGCAGATTTATTTGATGCCAACGGCCAACTCAAGCCGCAAGAAGGAAACGACCGCCCTTTCTTATCGAGCATGGTCATTTCCATGGTTGTCGAAGAACGAATATTAACCATGGCTGTCGCGGTTGAGAAGCTCCTGGAGTACATCCTTCATCTTTCCGAGATACGAACAACGCACCGTATCTGGATCCCTTCCCGCTTGCAATACGCCATATCCTGGTTATTTCATGGACAAATCAACTTCCCTGGCTACGATATCACAAGCCAAGAAGATCCAGATCAGCTCATGGACCCGGCGACCTTTGATGAGCAGACTAAAGAAGCCCGTCGAAGGCTGGAGATTAGCCGGGGATATCAAGGCTCGTCTGCGCAGAGGAATAAGTTCAGTCGCGTTCTGATTGCAACGTACAATTGGCTTTTTAACCCAGCGGGTATGTATGCGATAAGAATGGTCATCGTAACGTTGGCAACTGCGATACCGGCGGTCATCCCACACAGTGCAGGCTTCTTCTATCGAGAGAAGGGTATCTGGGCTGTTATTAGTGCTCAGACGGTACTTCTTGTTTATTTGGCCGACTTTCACTTTTCTCTTGTTGCTCGAACTATCGGAACCATTGTCGGAGGCGTGTTGGGCATGATCACATGGTACATTGGAGCGGGTAGCGGTATCGGTAATCCCTACGGTATGGCAGCCGCTACAGCTGTCATGATCATTCCACTATTGTGGTGGCGACTCTTTTTACCTCTTTCTTACGCATTCGCTACCATCATGGGCGGAGCGACCTTTTGTCTTGTGCTTGGATTTAGTTGGGACCACGATCATATCGTCCAGTACGGTCTCCCTGGAAAAGGATACGTGGCATTCTGGAAACGAGTCGTCACCGTCTTGATTGGGTTTGTTGCTGCATTCGTCGTGCAGCTATTCCCGAGTCCACCTTCAGCAACGAACCATGTCTGCAAAACGCTTGCAAACTCGGTGCGCTGCTTGTCCGACCACTACGCCCTTCTCATCTCCCACTGGGGTCGCGCAGACAAAAACAGCGCTCTCGGTGCAGTTTCTGAGCAGATTTCTCTTGAGGTGGCGGAGATCCTACTTTCGCTCAATCCTTCAATCGCTCTCTTGAAAGCTGAGCTCAGCTTCGGACCGTTCGATCAGAAGGTTCTCAAGCAGACTCAAGAGCAATTGCAGTACATGAACCAAGCGCTGGGCGGTCTTCTCAATCTCGCATCCACCTTGCCCAAAGAGCTACAAGAACGTCTCGTCCGCCTTGCAGGCATCCTAGATGATCGTTCTATCGGAGACAACATGGCTGTTCTTGGCATGATTGAGCAGGCGTTGAGAACTGGGTCACCTTTACCAGAACGATTACCAGCACCACTCGTCGGTCGAGTGGTCGAGTCGTTTCAGAATAAGAGTGAGAACGTCTTGTTGACGACGGAGCTGGTTCAGGATGAAGACCATCGACGTTATTGTGTTGCTGTGACGCTGTACTTTAAGTTTTTGAACAGCATTGATGATTTATTGTTGGTTCTCAAGGCAGCCTTGGGCGAAAGACATATCATATATACCTGGGAGGATGTCAAGGACCTTGCATAAATATTGGCTGGAACAGACATATTGGTAATCCTGGATGGTCTCTTGAGGTCTCTGCGTCGGCGTTAATGCTACGCTATTCAGATTGAACCTTTACTTGTTGGATAAGTACTAAATAAATTACGTTACTGCTTCATTTTATTGTCTGTGCCCATCTTTGTGAGTAGTTGCCCTGTCCCAAGCCAGTCCAATAATTCACCTTGACCAACCTTTGAGTAGCCTACGTCATACCCCTGTGAAACCGTAAGATTGGTTCCAACATGATAAGCGCGGATCGTAGACCCGTACAGGTACCTTACTTAGCCCCAAGCCCCAGTGATGTACAAAGTCACTATATCTTTTGAGCAGGCTTTCCTGATAAAACCATAACGCTATGCCACGCCAATGCATACAGTTGTTGGTCGCTTCTCTATCTCAAACACCTTCCGTACCTAACCAACACACTACCTATCAAGGAAACGGCCGACAACAGACAACAAATCCCACCATTTAAGCTAAGCGAAGCTTTTTAAATCGTGTTTTTTGTAATTCTTTCTTTCTGCCATATTCTCAGTCAAATACCGGCCCCACACATGCAAAAATGACTACCAGCGATCTCGAGAAACTACCAATTGGCCTCATTACAGACATTGCCAAACTCCTCCCATTCGACGATGTCAAGAATCTCAGTTGCGTAAGCTGGGTGATGCGCGATGTAGTTCTTCGCCTCCTCTTTCGTACATTAAGCATTTCTTGTCCCTTGGCTCCCGATCGAGATCTGAATGGATTCATCGTCAAGTACAAGGAGCTAATCTCACGGCTTCATCTGTATATCAAGCTAGAGCCAAATCCAGACTTTGGTAGTGAATACGACAGTGACGAAGATGAGTGGCCTGAAAGTCCTTCAATCTGGGGACCATCGTCAACAGACACAGTCAAGAACATCGTCCGCGGTCAGACTTTATCCCACATCAACACACTCAGCGTCCAGTTTGACCCAGACCAGTTCGAGGAAGAGGGAGACTGGGACGACGGTAACTCCGTACCTGATGTTTACGTCTACGAATTTCCAGAGGATTGGGATAAAGTACGCGACCGGGAGGAAACGTTCTTCTGGAGAGCCCAGTACACAGAGGTGTGGAATGAAATTGCGGCAAACCCGAACATCAACAAGCTGAAAATCCTCAACTTACTTCCAAAGAATTCCTCTGCATGGCTTACGACTGAGTGGAAGACCTTCTTAGGCAAAATGGAAGATCTCGATATCAGCGTGTTCGGCGCCGGCAACGGCATATTGGAAGCACACAAGATGCCTGGTTTTTATGGCTTCGCCGCGACGTTGCCGGAGGTAATGATGCGACATGCAACCAAAGTCACACGTCTTAGACTGGTAGCACACAAGCAGGGCCTTCTTGGATCAACGTCCGACATGCACCAGGTTCCTCTGCCTTTAGAAAAGCGCAATCTACCTTCTCTTCGCTTCCTGCAGTTGGAAAACATCATGCTCGGACATGAATCGTTGGACTTTCTCAAACACCATGCCGATACCTTGCAGGAGCTTCAGCTGCATAGTTGCATGTGTCACGGCGACGATGTAGACCCTTCATGGAGCGACCTCTGGAAACTGATTCGCGAGGTCACTACAACTGTAACCGAGGTTACTTACGTCCAAGACAAGACTCCACCAATTACAGAACATGAGAAATTTGACTCGATCCCGACTAGCGAAGACTCTGATGCAGAAAAGAAGATTCGCAAGCTGCTCGCAGAGGACAAAAGTTTGGTGCTGTGGAGATATGTTTATGTTGATGACAAGTATGGCTTCGTTTCCGAATATCGAGAAGAGAACATTGAGCATTTTGAGCGTGGTAACGATCAGTTGGAGTACAATAAGCTCATGGAGGAGTTGACTGAGCGGAGAAAGAAGGGTCTTTGAAAAGGTCTTTACGTCATATATGCTGGCAATTGAGCTTTATGTGCTGTATCTAGGTTGTTTCACAAGTTCAGGAACATAATAGTTAGGTCGATGACCGTATATGTGTGTAAAAAAACACCCAACGCTATGCGATTGTTTTAATTATGGATGCATGAATGCTTTCGTAGATCTAAAGAATCGATCTTAGATCTCGAGATATCTCCAAAGTGTGGGATACGCATCAGCTTTTACTGCTTATACATCCAGGTACAGCAGGATATGTACAGGTCATATATATACATGAGAATGATCAACGCTTAAAAGGTGTACTCAGGGATGTCGAACTCGGGGCCAACCCAAGTCTTGCCACCGTCCTCAGTGGTCAGATCGCCAGTGACACCCTCACCCTTTCCGAAGGTGTTGATGTAGTCGGGATCAGCCGTGTCGAGGGTGATCTTGGTGTCAACCCACTCTGAAGTATCTCGTTAGTAGATGATCTTATTCGGCGTGTTTTGTCAGACTTACTGTGAGCACCAATGGTTCCGCAGTCCTCAGCACCGCACTCAACGGAGCTACCGAAGCCCATGGCCTGGTGGCCCTTGGAGGTAGAGAGAGTAGAGACCTGCTCGCCGTTGATGGAAACGTACTGGACGTACTCCTGGGTAGAGTCGTCGTACTTGTCTATTGTATCTAATTAGTCTTGTTGTTCATGTTCCGAGATAGAAGGACTCATACAGTGCATGGTGATGCGGTCACCCTTCTTGGCGGGAGTAGGGTTCTCGTCCTGGACAGGGAGCTGAGAGTTGTCACCAGTCTTGGTGAGAGTGTAAGCAAAGATGCTCCACTCGTTGGAGTCCCAGTTGTCGGCGATGGACTGGATCAGGTCACCCTTGTCGGTACCCATGCCAACCCAGAGAGAGGCAACACCAGTGCTGCCTTGGGGGACATCGGGCAGGACGAGAGTAGAGGTGGCCTCACGGATCCAAGAACCAGAGCCGACGGGACCAGTGCTGAAAGAAGGGCCCATGGCGGCGTTGACCGATGCGACAGCAATGGCCGCGAGGACGGAGAAGGTCTGGTTGATGGAAGGCATGTTGAAGGTTGTTTGTTTGAGTTGTTAATACACAATCGTAAAATCTATTGAGTTCGCTGGGCATCTCAGCATCTTTATATCAAACACAAAACCTCGACACTGAACAAACAAAAGTTGTGATTGGCGGACTATCATCGTGCCCCACGCCGAGTCCGTTCATTACGGCACGTCTAGTGGTAGGTGGAGATATTCTCCGAAACAACCTTGTCGTCTCAAGCTGGGCGCAAATGGGGCAACGAGAAACAACTCGGTCCGTGGTAAAAACGGCAGTGAGCGACAGTCCGTATAGAAAGGGACCCAGTCGCCCCCTGTTTCGGACTGGTTACAGCAACCTGGTCTGAGCTGGGAAACGGAGTAAAAAACCACGAATGAGGCTGGTTGTTTCATAATCCCGGCAGGGTTGTGGCCGATTACCCGGAAATACGGTAGCATTTTTGTTCGTATCTTAGGCGAATCTGCTTTTTATCGTCGTTTTCTGAAACGGTGTACCTTGTATCGTCTGATGTTGGCAAACAATCCTTTTACTTATAGACCGGCATGTTTATATGACTAGACTATGTTGGGGCCATCAAAAGCTCACGTCCATAGTCAGAGCTTGGGTAACATTGAGGTTCGACATTTCCGGCCGCCATTCTGCCAGACAAAAGTTCGCGGATAATCTAGATGCTGTTGCCCAAAACGTGTACACCCTGGCCGAATAGAGGCTCGGAGCTCTCGCCAGCGGCCACCCTGATGTCCAAGTTCGGAGAAACGTGTACGTCATGAATGTGAGAATGGAATACGTGACCTCAATGATCTCGATCCTACAAGTGTTCAGAATGATCGCGAACCAGTCTGTTGGACGCTCGATTAGATGGTTACCACCTCTAAGGCTCTTGGATATCTCAAACAGATTCAGGAACCCTCAAGTTAGAGACACTATAAGGCCCACGCATAGCCTGACATATTTTTTCCGTCCTGCTGGAGATATTACTAGCAGTTTAAGGTTTAATTTGGACTATGCTGGCGGTGAACGAACCTTTCGGCTCTAAACATCGAATATGGCTTCAGGACTAGAAACCCTGCACAAGTCTGAACGTATTCGATTCGCCAGCTCATGGCATCAAGACACTATCAAGATCTTGCAGAAGTGATAGTCGATCGAGCCCAGGCCATACCAGCTAGCATATGGTGGAACGAATCTAGGGTCTTAACTTCCACGCAGACGTTCTCTATCATCGCCACAGCATAGACCGCCTTTTTACCAAGTTCGTCGTATGAGTCTAGCATGATTCGTTGGATAGAGTTGAGAACTTGGGCGGCTTCTCATCCGATGTCCACTCATCTTCAACCAATCGCATCTAAGCTGTGGTTATGCATGCAGCGATCAGGTGGAGATAGGAGAAACAAATAGGCGACCATAGCAGCTACGGGCCATATTTAATACTTCACGCCAGATACAATAGGGTAAGATGAGGTTGATTCAGGTTCAGAGTATATCGCGAATCTCAACTACGACTTTTCCTCCGTCTTTCCTCAAAATCGTAACAGATTCTAGATCCTTCATAATCCAGTCAGGCCCAGAAGCGGCCACCTGTTCATATGTGTGACTTGTCAACAGCCCAAGAACCTTGCAATTTGCTTCCTTACCCGCCCGGATCCCAGCCGGACTGTCCTCAACGACCAAAAGTTCGGATGCGTCACCGCCATTCGACTGGATACTGTCGCGTCCGAGAAAGTAACAGGTGGGATCGGGCTTACCGACTTTCACGGATTCTGCGGTTATGAGCCGTTCTGAGTCAGGGGACGGTAAATTGAACCTGCTCAGCCAACCTTTAGCCAGCAGTGAAATGCTAGAAGTGACTATAGCCCACGGAACAGAGTGGGATGCGAGCGATTATAAGAATAAAGCCGCTCCGGGAATTTCGGTTGCAAGGTGCCCATGGTTCCTCGGAATGGCGGATTCAATCTTTTGAACATCTAAAGCAGATTAACACCACAGAAGAATATTAGCGCAAGTCGGATGTGGCTTACAGTCCCAACTGGCTTTCTCTGGGGCCACCAGCTGCAAAACATCTAAGCTACGCCGCCCGTGAGGCATTTCGAGGATCATTGCCGGATCGACGCCGATTTCTTTGCCAACACTACCACCTGTTAGCCAGCTATAAATATTCTGTGGCATGACAAGCTTACTCTGCCCAGTGTTTGACGACCGCGGCTGTCGAGTCGATGATGGTGCCGTCCAAGTCAACTAAGAACCCATCAAAACTAAGCTCCTGCCGCTGGGGTTGGAGGCCAGCCTGATGCGCCATAGTGGAAAGAAATGTTTGGACTGATTTTATTAGTTGGCTAAAAAAGAATTTTGTTTCCGAGAGTGATGATTGATCGGTATAAATTCCTATGAGGGCTTCCCCTGCGCCTAGTCCTAAAGCGTGTTTCGGCGCCGAGAATCCTCCCAGTCGCTGCAACGAGGCCGATTCTCCTCCGAAGTGGATTCCATCTACAGTTCGGATACCGATTGGATAAATCAGATCGGAATTCACAGTCAGGATCCTTCAATTTAGAAGCATTTATTCGAGAGAATCAGAATATGAAATTATCTTCACGAGCTAATGCATATGTAGAGTTCTAAATATGGCACTAATCCTCAAAACCCACAAGCTTATTACTCTCCTCCCACAATCTAGCCTCAGCTTCCTCATCATAGATCCATGGAGCATACCCCGGCTCAGCTGACATGCTGTCGGCACCTGGACGTTGCGGTGGTTCTTCGACACAGTTGTTCAAATACTTCCCTCCTCGGCCTTCCCATTCTTTACCCAGTACCGCATAAGTAGTTGTAGCCGCACCCTGAGCAGGACTCTTCATGTCTAGCTTCATCTCATCACTCCACTCCAACTGACTCGGGTCAATATACTGGCCCAAGTTGGTCATGATCACACCAGGGTGCACGGCGATGGCGTGCAGGCCCTTGGCTCCATATCGCCTCTCGACTTCAGCAGCAAAGTAGATAGTGGCAGTCTTGGACTGTCCATAGGCGAGCCAGGGGTCATAAGCCTCTTTTTCAAAATTGAAATCGTCGAACCGAACACCACCTCCTCGATGAGCCATGGATGCGACGGAGACAACTCGGCTCTGGAACGAAGGTGTAGTGGCAGCTAAAAGAGCGGGCTTCAGAAGTTGAAATAGGAGAAAATGTCCAAGATGGTTAGTGCCGAATTGTGTCTCGAAACCATCCTCGGTCTTTCCTTCGGGAGGTGCCATGACTCCCGCATTTAATATGAGAAGATTCAGTTTCTGGCTTTGAGCTAAAAGCTCTGAGCAGCAGCCCGTACAGACGCCAACGAATCAAGCCTCAACTCAATGCCGTAAACAGGCCGTGGGGACTTGGGTTCATGCCCAGATGAAATGTCGCTGATTGCCTGCTTGACTTTGGCAGGAGTTCTTGCAGTCACAAAGATCGTGGCGCCAGTAGCATGCAAGGCTCGGGCTGTCTCGAGGCCGATACCTTGATTGCCACCCGTGATAAGAACAACCTTGTCGGAAAGCCTTCCCAGCAGCCCTTCATCTCGAACAATCTGTAGGGCCGTTGGTCGTGCGTCACCAGGGCCTTGGGGATTGGCGTGGGCAGCAGCGTATCGAGACATTTGAATAGAGTAGAGTTGAATATAGAATGGTTGGAATGTGTTGGCGGTTAGGTAGAGGCTATGTGTTCTGTATAAGGTACTGAAAGAGAGCTTGTACACTGGAGCAACAACATGCCATTTATAGGTATTGTCTTAATGATCGGCTCAAATACTAGGACAATGAGGTGTTGAATTCGTCCGAAATGGACTCCGTAATTCCGTCCTCCATGGCCTGTGCCTCCTTGAAAGATGACCTTAACTCCGACCACCTTTCTTTCCTGGAAACGTCAAAGTTGAAGTGGAGTTGCAATAAGGTTTCTGGCAGTTCGCTATCCTAAAACAGGAGAGAATGCCTGGTTATCGAAGTCACACCATTGCCATTGTGACAAGCCTCATGCGACGTGGATGACGTGAGCCACTTTTCGAGTATCTGCCGAGGCTCATCTGCCGCGCTAGGACAAACAATGTCGAGTTATTGAAGCTAGTTCAGCGGACTTCTTGCAAGGACATGTCAGTTTTGCACAAAATTAATGGAATAAGTGGGGACACACACATATCACTCGTTTTCCAACTCGTATAGTAGGAATATAGAACCATATTTGCAAGTGTTGTCTTGCCCTGATTTGTCGTCATTTGTGAATTTGAAGAATCTGGATGGTCGAAGATATTCTAGTAACGTATAGCGTATCACTAGGGCAATCTCAAAACCAACGCTTTTTTAGCAGAGTCATTTCTAGAAACCACGATAGGAGTTCGGTTTGGCTTTAGGTAGCAAGCAACCAGTGAACCCGGAGTTAGAGACAAACTCCTAATCTCCAGACACCATGGTTAATCGGCATACTTGTAAAATTACGGATAGATCCATCGTTTGCTTGGCAATCAAGCAGCATCCTTATGGGCCATGGCGAGACTAGTCGAGGTTAACCCATTTCTGGCTATCAGCGCCGAGTTTATTTGTCTCCATGCCCCGGAAGCCGCACACTCAACAACAAACTGGTTAAAATGATCGAGTTGAGACAAAGAGCGATTCTTAACACAGGCAGCTTGAACGACTGAAGTCATCTCAGTTCATCATATCGACAAGCGATCAGCAATCAACCCTTTCACTAGGTGTCTGGGCGCTTGGCCGCTTGAGATATCTCCCAGTGTAGTCATAAACAACACTATTCCTCGAATTTTCACCAGGCTCGGTTTTCTCTGGGCTGCTTCAATTCCTGTAAAATCGTCCGTGAATTTTCCATTTGTACTAGTAAACTGCTTCATCCTATCCCGGTTGAAAGTCTCCAGGCCTGTATCATCAGGATGTGTAGCAGGCGGTTGAGGATGCTAAATTCGAGTCTCAACTTGACGCTATACACGAGCGGTTTCCATGCGGCATGGTAATCGAAAAGGTTCGCGAACTCAAGAGCGAGAATCGAGACATCGAGTAGGATAGCAAGGACGTTAACCCATAGCAGATGATTCGATATCATACGCGTCTTGATGTTGCCGACGCTCTTTTCCAGCCTTAGGCGCTTGGTCGTTTCCCGCGCGTACAATCCAGAAATAATTAGCTCTTGGACAAAGAAAACGGTCAACCGAATCTTTTCGAAGATTTCATATGGTCTTTGGAAAGGCTCTGAATTCGCTGAACTCGTACCATACACTAGGATAATGACAGGAAGATGAAGCCAGAGTGCGTTGGCGATGATCATAATCAGCACCATTCTGAGGCGACGCTGGCTGAGCATTACGAGATGCAGTCGAGAGTATAGAATAACAGACCGGTCTGTGATCATGGTGCATCAGCCGATGAGGATGAGAGTACTATGAAGGTATTGCAGAGGTGATAATGAAAGGCGCATGATAAGGTAGCCTGTGCCATTGAAAGCAATACCCCAGGTGGCCACAAGTAAACTCCAAAAGTAGAGGCCTGTGCATTTTTTGAAGCTGCCAAAGATGTAGATATTGAGTTCCAAGACGTTATAGTAGGCGATGCTGATGAAGACGGCGATCACCGTGGCGACATTGCCGCTCTTTGTGTTGATATCGACCATGGATTTATCTGGCATTTCTGGCGGCGGCTCAACGCTTGGACGAAGAAAGGCCTGAACTCCAAAGAGGCCTGATGGATCGACCTGAGCTAGCACTTGTAGCCCAGACTCAAGAGTAACTCAAGATCTCTGCTGGTACTTAGCTGCAAGCGAGGGTTTGTCATTTATTCTAGTCATTGAAGTATGGTGATGACACTTGCACCCTGCATTGCTACAGGGTCGCTTATATCTTGTGACGGTCTTTCTTGATCATGCGGGTGAGTATTCGACACATTCACTGTTGGTTCTTTTGTTTTGCAGAGAAGTGGGCTCAATCCCTGTTTCAGCCCTCGGGGATACCCTCGACGTTGCACTGTCACGATGAACTCGGAAGGCCAGATCGAAAATCTCAAGATCAAGTGGTCCCTCTTATAATAGTGACTACTGCGAAAGCTCCGCCAAACTTACAACTTCAATTGTGCCTTGGGGTTAGAAAGTGTTGGAAAGGACCCAACAATACCATCTTGTGCAAGACTCTCTTCATGCAACATGCCCTACCACACCAAGATGGCGTATCTTCTCAACAAAGTAGGTAAGATAACTACATATCTTCCCATATCGCCAAGTCGTGGCCTGTAGTCTGCAGTCTGTAGATAATCTTACGGGTGCTACCTCCAATCATAGACTTTTCTTGACTTTCGTTGTTGGTTGTGTCTCCCGGGAATAAACTCCCAACCTGGTCAGGCGGTGAATGCCCCTCTGCAATCATGCCATTACGTTGACCTCTTTCATATAAATGCCCGATTTCCAAGTTCTACAATCCGATATGAGTAGTTGTGGCGTCAACTGACGGCTGCAAGATATAGGATGTGCGTTGGTTCGTCCGGTGTTGGCTCTGTTGGTGTTGATGTCGGGACCAGGGTGTGTTCGATCCTTCTCACTCTATTTGCTGGACCTAATTGAGCCAGAATCTCAACCCCATACGGGATATTCACAACACATTTCTCAATCCCCATACAGATCTGTAAATTTATGAGCGATGACGCCGATGAGCACTGATGGTGCTCCCATGCAAAGACGACAGCTTGACCTTTTCTATGCATAACAAATTACGTAACCGTCAAACTCTATGTCTTGCTCATTTCCCCGCAGTGTTTATCAATCCTGCCCGTTGTCAAATGCCGATGGCTGGTGATTTGCCCCGGGGAATCCGGAGTCGCTAGAATAAGCTTAAGTTTGCGGATCTTGGACAAGCTTGGAGTAAACCCCGACCACCCCCTGCAGCTTCACTGTTCATTTTATCGTTAATGCCTCGTCTATCCTTGTTTTTGACATTCTAGCTAATTTCATTTCTTGGCTCGGTAGGACGATCAGCTCTTGGGACCCGTTTTATGTCGACATATTAAGTATTACCTCTCACCAACCTGCATCTCTTTCCTGCCACACTCGAGTACCATCATCTCATTCGTCATGTCTTCCAGACTTGCTGTGTTTGCTGCCGGGATACTCGTCCCCTCTTTGGGCGTAGCAGCCGCTAAACTGCCGGCTACTGCCCAGATCATTGATCAGAAGTCGTTCAATGTTTTGGAGGATGTGCCACCTCCCGCCCAGGCCAATGACTCTTTGGTATGCTCTGCGATATAGCCTCGCTAATCCTGATCGCACACTGACTCCGCAACCAGATATTCACGTGGCCCGGAGTGACTCAGAAATCTCTCGAGGCAAAGCCGTTTCATGTGTACGACGAGGAGTTCTACGACGTCATTGGAAAAGACCCGTCTTTGACCCTGATTGCCACATCGGACACGGACCCCATCTTCCACGAGGCTGTCGTGTGGTACCCACCTACAGATGAGGTCTTTTTCGTTCAAAACGCCGGCGCCCCAGCTGCGGGAACCGGCTTGAATAAGTCTTCCATCATTCAGAAGATTTCTCTGAAGGAGGCCGAGGCTGTTCGCAAGGGCAGTCATAGTAGCGATGAAGTCAAGGTGACAGTCGTGCCATCGGACCCTCAGGTCATTAACCCCAATGGTAAGACGCCGACAATAATATGAACAGGAACAATACTAATGTCATAAATTTTAGGTGGAACATACTACAAGGGAAACATCGTCTTCGCTGGTGAAGGTCAAGGCGACGATGTTGCATCAGCTCTCTATCTGATGAACCCCAAGTCGCCATACAACACTACTGGTAAGACTCGCATTGCAGACAGCTCGAATCAGACCCGTCTTACAAAGAAAATCCAATGCTAACAATTCTCAAGTCCTTCTCAACAACTACTTTGGTCGCCAGTTCAACTCCTTGAACGACGTTGGCATCAACCCCAGAAACGGTGATCTGTACTTCACCGACACTCTGTACGGATACCTCCAGGACTTCCGTCCGGTCCCTGGTCTGCGCAACCAGGTCTACCGATACAACTTCAAGACTGGCGCCGTTACAGTTGTCGCTGACGACTTTACGCTACCCAACGGTAGGACTTCTCTTCCAAGCTAGAAATGAAAGTTACTTATACAAACTAGGTATTGGCTTCTCTCCTGACGGCAAGCGTGTCTACGTCACAGACACGGGAATTGCCCTTGGATTCTACGGTCGTAATCTGTCTTCTCCCGCCTCTGTCTACTCGTTCGACGTGAACAAGGACGGCACCTTTGAGAACCGCAAGACCTTTGCCTATGTCGCGGCCTTCCTCCCTGATGGTTAGTCACCCTCTTAGTATTATTTTTCTCCCCATATGAAGTCTTTGTATTAATATCTCTAGGTGTCCATACTGATTCTGAGGGCCGTGTGTATGCTGGATGTGGTGATGGTGTTCATGTCTGGAACCCCTCTGGAAAGCTCATTGGCAAGATATATACAGGAACTGTAGCGGCCAACTTCCAGTTCACTGGTAAGGGACGCATGATCATCACTGGACAGACCAAGCTGTTTTACGTCACCCTGGCCGCTTCGGGCCCCAAGCTCTACGAATGATGTGGCTTTACAACGCGTTGTTAGATAGATGAAGCATAGATTCTGACTGAAGATGATTCAACTTGGCCCTTTCCGTTTCTCTTGCAAGATCTTGATTGAACGTGATGTGAAGTTGCATATTTGTTAGCCAGATTAGTTGAAATATCTGTAGAATCCACAGAAATACAGGAAAAGAATACTAGACATCACATCTTAAGTCACCGACATACGACTAAACCTCTACAACCTAATTTACTGGTTAAAATCAGATGTCAATACCCATACTCGAATGTGGTATGGTCACATTCGACCAAAAGCTTTTGATACTATGTGACCTGCACTCTGCTTAGAACATACTATACGATATACATCTTGAGATCAGAAGTTGCGGGCTTGAACCACGCTTTGAGGCATGATCGAAGTCCATTATGACATTGATGTTTAGGGCAGCCAGCTTACTGAATTTTTGATTTCGTATTCCCAGATACTATCAACACGTCTAACACATCGTGTCAACTCATAACAATGGGTATGTGTTTTAGATAAAATCGCCTGACTATATAATAGTGAAAATGTAAATGAATCCACCGATGAATTGATATGAGCAACAGAAATTAACGGCCCTTCACTGCTTAATAGTGACTCAACTTGTCTATGATTAAATATGCATGCCTGAACCCCACAACTCCTCTCGTCATTCCGGTGTCTGTTCCGCCTACATCTCATGCCTAGGGTGAGCTCCGTCAAGCTCAACAGGATGATATTGCGGAGGAGAATATTTTGTCTCCGCTGGTAATTCTCCGGCTGGCTTTGGTTCCTCTGTACCTAGATCTGATACTGGTGCCGCCCTTCTCCTTCTTCGCCATAAATAGAAGGCTGCGCCGATGATCGCAAGTCCAGCAACGCCCACTCCGGCACCGATACCTGCTTGAGCTCCCGTTGATAGCCCGCCTGTCGAGGCCGAATCGGTCGATTCGGATGTAGATGTCTCTGTGGCTGCCGTTAATTCAGTCGACGACGGTATGTCTTTTGCTCTCCTGTTGATCTGAAACATGGGCGCATTGAGAGTGACGCCCTCTAGAGTCCTGGTACGCGTTTCTGGGCCTATTGTCTCAGAAACAGTCTCGATGACTGTTTCTGGAAAGGTGAGCCAGTCGAGAAGGGTCTTGTGGGTGGAGCACGAGGCAACCTGGAGCGAGCCTCTAGATGCGACGCTGATACAGGTTTGTGGTCCTCCGGGTTGGGCGCAGGTATAGCCACTTTCTTGGTCAGTATATAACTCAGTCCACCATTTTTGTTCTGCACTCACGATGGACAACATCCGGTTACAGTTTCATCGTCTTGTATTGAGAACTGGAAGTTGAAGTCACCGGTTTCAGTACCGGTAGCGCTGCACGCAGGCTCATAGCCTGAGGGACACTCGAAACCTATGCGAATAAGCAACCTTCTTGTACCTTGGGTCCCTCAATCTTGCCAATGCTCACCTGGAGAGTAGAAGCCCCAGCCATTGACAGCATTACCGCCATCGATCGACGATGCTCGTGGTGGCCAACAGTCTGTATCATCGAGAACCCCTTGCTGCAGAGTATGATTAGAGTAAGCTTATGGCCAAACCCGAAGGAAAGACTATACAGTATTGTCCTTGTTATCACCGCATGTCTGGGCTAGCCATGCTTTCTCGCAAGCCGAACATGCGATGACGGGAGCAGTACATCGGTCTGGGTATTTAAACTTGGTCGTCAGAGGACCCAAGTTGACTCGTGGACTCGGCATCGATTCGAAGTGAATATAATAGTATTGCTTATTTCTATAGCTAGCTTGCTGAAGTGTATGCCGATCGTTTTAGGGCTTGCGAGTCGTGATTTGTCCGAGGGCTGCGTGGGCGACGATGACGAGACGGAGCAGAGATTTGCCAAGACCACTTTAAATGGAGGTTCAAAGGTAAGAGAAGGCGGCAAGCACTGAGTTCTTAGACGGAAAAGTTGTCTGGTCAGCTCATATCCATTCTCGTTGAACCCTGGTCTTGACAGTCTTACATACATGTGGGGGCTGTTCGCTTGGACCAATAGGTAGTCGATTCGCGTCTTGAGCTGCTATTTTGATTATCTGCATTACCAGGGATGATCCAATCACCACTTTCATATCTGTAGGCATCGCTGCATGCTGCTCAACTCGGTCGAGTTGCAGTATCTAAGCCGCGCCTAGGGCCCTGCGCCTTTTCAAGCCCCCTGTAGACACGGCACAATAAGGCTGATTTGGCGGAGAGATAATTTCGAGCTGTTTGCGAAAATTAGTGTGATAGCCAATAGTATTGACACGCGCTCATCACTCCATTCGTACCCATGTTGAACTCAGCCAGTTGGAGGCCAGTGCAACGACCCTGGGTAATCGGGTGAATGCATTGCCAACTGCGCTCAGTGTGGCACTACGCAGAACACAGCCTCGTGAAATGAAATGGCAGGTGGTCTGGTAAATAATCGGGATAAATTATCATGATAACTAGAGTATGTTTTCGGCTAAAAATAGAATAAGATATCTAATTTATTTCACCACCCTTATGTAAAGTTAGGTAAAATCTTGATTATTTAGTAACCCGCCTAGATAGGTAGAAATACCTATCTTATTA
>JABEXW010001193.1:0-16956 GCA_013266185.1 Fusarium sarcochroum | reverse complement strand
CCCTTTTCCTTGGCTCCCCTCCCCCTCTTTATTCTTCTCAATCTTCCAGAAGCGTCACAGGACAGGGCATCCTTCACTAACCCCGACTGTACGGGGATTGGGGGCACATCTGGGATTTAGGCCGATAGCACAACTTTTGGGTGGACGGGAGATTTCTCAACTAACCTGACTGCCCATGCCAGGGCATGACGGCTCCCAAGACCAAAAACAAAAGGTCGAGCAAGGGCACGGGCATCATCTTCGTCCGTCCGTCCATCCACACATCCCATTCTATCCTGTCTATCCATGGTTTGGGGCCCGTTGGCGGGTACATTATCGCCAATGTCCCCCCGGAGCCCTGAGGTGTTGTAACATTGAAGCTACCAAACCCCATACCCTCACCTCAACCTCATTGCCTCGCCCGCTCGCTCGCTTTGTCTCCCGACATCGTCCGTTTAATCTACTCCATTTGGCGTTGGCACCACCTTGTCGGCATTTCCGCCTCGTTGCTCGTGCCTCATCCGTCGTCTATCTCCTGGGCCGTTGCTGCAAGCCCATCCCGGCCTCTGTCTCCCAATCCCGGCTTCCGTTTGACGCTGCATCACAGTCCTTGCAAACGACATCATATCAGAACTCTACTTTACAACTGCAACTACGACTGCAACTACAACTGACACCGACTTTGACATTGACACTTCGCCTGATTCTCTCATTCTCAAGTATAAAGACCTCTAGTCCTCCTCCCTCTTGCTGCCTGGTGATCCCAAAGCATCTCGACGTCTTTTACAGTTACTCAGACTTTGCCCACTCTCCTTCAATTCTCATCTGCTACATCCCATAACTTCATACTGTTGCATTGCAGTGTCAACATCTAACAACATTCGATTTGATTGCCTTGCCGCTTGATGCCATTTCTATCTTGTAAGTTTCAAGGATAGCATACATGAAGTTGCTTTTACATACCGCATCTTACATAGCTGCTTACAACCATGTTGGTTGTCCATGCATGCAAGGCTAACATTGTCCTCCCCAGGAACATAACCGTATCCAATCAGGCCAAATCTTGTGAGAGGGTTCAACACAGCCAAGATACTCTCGACAGCATCTACACCTTATTGTACCACCCACAACAGCCGCCACAATTCCCGACAAAATGGCCAACTCTTGTGCTCATCAGTTTCGAATGATCAAGTCGGATAACACTCTGGTCCAGTGGATTTGCCAACACTGTCGCTCTGGTCCTCACTGGATGATTTTCGAATGCACGTATTGCAAGTTGCATCTCTGCCGACCGTGTACGCAGTCTGCTTAAGGACTTGTACGCAAGTTCTTATGCCGAGACAATGTTTGGCATCCATAGGCGAATGGGTGTGCTGTTCCTATGCAGTGCTGGTTGTTCATGTGCTAGCAGTTGGTGGCCATGATCTGACCAACATTGGACGACGCGAGCCTCAACCCAAACGGAAAATGGATGCCTTCTTAGTCTCGGTGCAGGCGCACATTGAGATCAAAGGCAATGCAGTCTCAACAAGGGCTTTTGATTGCGCTTAGCATACTGCGGAATGGCAGCCCGGAGCTGGCTCTGGATGCACGGCTACCGAACCGTCACACACCCCCTCGCGTGCACCCATCACTTATCACTATGGTACTTGTACCACGAAACGTCACTTACACTCACTGGCTTGAGGTATCGATCCAACGGCAAATCTGTGCCTGGCGCAGCTGAGCTGAGCTGAGCCTCAGAGACAACGCATCGCATCGAGACCTGATACTGGATCGGCACCTAAAGAACGAACAAACGAACAGCGCTACAGCACGCCGGGCATTTCTTGATTCATGTCAGGCCCGAGGTGGGGGATGAGATTCGGCGAGACGGTGGTATTTGGGGTGACTTTGACTTTTTTCCCTCTGATTTCCATGACGGAATAGCGCCCTGCACGTTCCACGTGGGAGATTCTATTCACAGGGACCTCAGGCCCGTTTTCGGAATCGTGCAGCACTAGTCACCCCTCCCCCTTGTGGGAGCCCATCTCACCAACGCCAACGCCAACGCCTGTAATGGGACTGGGACTGGATTCGCTTGGCCCTACCTTAGGGGTCAACCTGAACCAACACGCAATGGAATGGACCGTTAGACGTGTCATCTCCATTGGAGCCCTGAGCGAACACCTCCTCCAATCTACGATGCGGTTCCGAACTTGCCTTTTATGGAAGTCTCATCTGTCACAGGTGATCCTGACTGGTCTTTTTTGACGTTTTCTCTTTTCTTCGTCTCTTTCCTCTTTTCTTTCTTTTTTCTTTTTCTAATACTTCTCTTGTTGTTCTGTATTGCATCCAGTTTGGTGTTTGTCGTTTTTTCTTGCTTTTGAAGGGGCTATCCATCCCATGGATTAGTCTATCTCCTCAGCCCACCAGGACGACCTGGAGGCTGACTGGTCTACGGAGAGAACAAAGGGAAATGCCGTTATGACCTCATCTTATTGGAGCCAACAAAAGTTTTCGTTTGGCTCATGGCGCAAGGCAGCACAGCACAGTGAATTTGATGGGTTTGGGTCGGTGTTTGGGGCAGGCGCTCGAAATAGACTATGGCTCAAGCCAAACAAGCAAACGGGGCGAACCAGATGATATCAAGAGGGCGAGAGAAAGGACATATTAGTGTACTGCTTTCGTCATAATTGAAAGTGTTTTGTTTCTAACTCGACTTCTAAAGATGCTACGTGGATGATAGTGACGTGGTGGACTGTGAGACTGAATCATGAGCAAGGTATTAATTAATATTAGGGACCTCGAAATTGTCCCCCAGTATTTTTCATCCCATCAACAAGGCGGCTAACATTTCCTTCAACCAAGCCTTGATTGGCCGCGCGCTACTTTCAACGTAGCTGCCGACTAGTGGTGGCTTCCACGTCTAAAGATTGAGGTGCACGTTGAGGAAAGAGCCCAAAGTCCTGTAATCTCCTCGACTTAGTAGCAAGTACTATTGGCTCCCCATCTTCTTTCATCGTCCGCCTCGCACTCGTATTGTGCCCCGGCGCCTTCTTCTGTGCATCGTTGTGTAGATCTCTTGTCTCATCACCGATCCTACTCACTATTTTACTTTTATCCTCCTCTCTTAACACCTCGCTTCCGGCCCAAGTGACCGACTTGGTTGCGCGATAAGGGCGATCGCCTTCCTCATCAAGAGGCAATCGTTCAAGGTCCTCGGTATGACTGACGTGGAATAATCACAGGAACAGAGCCGAATCCTCCGCGGCTGCGACAAATAAGCGTGCCTGTGCCTGTGCCATGGCGCAGCGACGACAGCTGTAAGGAGACACCGAGAGGCTGTAATGTCAAACCGAGATGCTTCTATTCTAGGCTTCACGACGCCCCAGTGTGATCGACGTTCCAGGCAGCGGCCCGCAATAATGAAGGTTTACCAGAAGGCTTCCAGAACAACTTAGAAAGCTGTCTCGAATTGTTCCCACTTTGCACACGGAGCGCTCGAGAGCCTATTCACGCTCTAGAGGTGGAGAATCGACGTCAACGGGCGAGCGAACCAGGGTTTCAAATTACCGAGCACGCCAATATGCCTGACACTCTTTCACGCTTAACAGCCTCGCGATGTTTTAGTAGACAACATACACGATACACCTTCGTCATAGAGTTCATTGATCAATCAATGGCTTGTTTCTGAAAAACTATACTGAGTCATGGCAACAACCTTAAAAGCTATCACGAGCGAATGGCACACCCCCCTTGTCCACCGGATCCGACATCCCGCCCGTCCGGCCGACACGGACCTATCGGGGAACGAATCCGGGGGCTTTGAAATGCTTTGCGAGCTTTGACTGAGCACATTGGGATTGTTGACGATAAATCGACACTTGCTTCATCCATTAACCGTTCATTGCTTGCCCTAGTTTCTGACTGATCCTACTCGCCCCGTCTCGCCCTATTCCAGCAATCCTAGGCACAGGTTGACTAGCTGTTCGTCTCTACATGCTCAGTACCACCCAACGATCGGAGTGTCAGGGCCTGTCCCCTCTAGATTGTGCTAGGGTTCTTGTGTGACCAGTCCGTGTAACGACTTTGTCATACTTCGGCAAATCTTAGACACGGGGTAATGGAACGTTTCCAGATGCTCGGACAAGGTGTTGTCGGTTGCGTGTTACTGATCGTTCCCTACTCGCCTCCCGCTTGTTCTCCGGCCCTTTACGGACGTTGAGAAGGCCGAAGAGGAGCCGCTCCGTCTCGGCGTCGGGGTTGGAGCATGATCCCAGCCCCCACCCCTCCGGCCTCCCGCGCCGAGATCTCACGGGCACTGGGCATTTGCGGTCGGATACAAGGCCAATTTGGGCCAACTATATGCTCACATGGACTGTCGCCTCTTTGCAATATCGCACGGGAGCAAAGTCGTTGACTGGTAGTTGGAAGAGGGTTCGCTTAATTGCGAAGTGACATTGCTACACCTATCACGAGTCATGGCATACTGGTTGAGAACAGGTTTTATTCAAGCAAGCAGAAGCCAGCAGGGTAGCAGGCCCAACAAAGCTGCAGTAGTCAACCAGAACGAAAGAACTATGGACAAGTTTGACTTGATATCGGAGGAGCGATTGTAGTATCTCGCAATCTTTGGGTCATTCAAATGCCAGTCCCAGACGGCACGTTCAGCCTTTCGCCCCGTTACTTCCACGTTATCGCCAATGGACACGAAGGCATTGTCGCCAGGTTTGCTGGTGAGGAAGCCATATCTGCCGAAAACGGGTGAGTATTTTGCTCCAGCATCGACCCTACGGTCAGACATGAGCTTCTTCAGTACCGTGCCACGCTCTCCCTGGCCTGTACGGCCAGTGTCATGGTCAACGTTGAGCGAAGTGCACCGGTTGCAGTTCTTAGTCAGAGCCACATCATGAATTCCATTGATGGACAACTGTGCCCAAAAGTCCTCATCCCATGCCGCCTCGCCATCCAAGACAATGTTGGGTCGCATAGCTCGCATGTCAACGTCACATTCTGACAGCCGATCTCTGACGTTGTCAAGGGACTGTTCCGTGGTAATGAGGTAGGGAGCACAATCGGAAAAGGCAATCCAGTCGTCCTCGGCGCGAGAAGCCCCCTTCCCAGAGAGATAGCTCACTAGTAATGAGAGGAACGACGGGGGAACATCTTGCGCCTTGGGAGAAAATGTTCCTAGCACAGGACGTCGGCCGTCACCAATAAAGATAAGAGCTGTGTCGAAGCCAAAACAAGCAGAGAACCATGCGTCATACTTGGGGCCCATGCGGTATGCGACGACAAGACTCTGATGAAGGTTGACGTCGGCCTTGTTCAATTCGTCCAGATCTGGTTCAATTGGAAGTTCGAGAATCGTGTCCTGCTCTGGTCGCCGTGGCACCAAAGGCTCCTCCGGTGTCAGATATTTAACTCGGATTTTATCGCCGACAACTTCTTGTTCAAAGAGGCTACATTCGGGGTATTTGGACAATTGAACTTTGCTTAGTTCACCCGACTTCTCGATCTTGCAAAGCATGAAGCGACGGTCATGTTGAAGACCTTGGGGTCCTAGTTTGGCGGATTGCAATTGGATACCTCGAATCCCTTTGATGGGATAGTACCAAAGCTATGGTTGATTGACTGTTAGTGGCGGTCTCCAGAAATTTAACGCACCTCTTTTCTGGGGGTGGAGCTTGGATCGGACTTACCTGGGTGACTTTCATTGCTTTTTATTTGGTTGATTGATTGACCGCACTCTCAATATTTTGTTGTAAGATGTAAACTGCAGAACCGGATTGCTAATCAGGCATAAGAGCAACCCCTCGTTAACTACGCCACAGCCGATTGCACTAACTTGCTGTTAGGTTGAAAGAGGGAATACACGCAATTGAGATAACACGGATGAACTATCTCTCGGCTCCCCTCCCGACGATCTAGCTTGGCATGGAATGCACCCAATCACTGACTGACGGGCTCAGTGAAGCTTCAGATTCATTGTAAGTGCGTGAATCAGTCATTACCAATGGCTCTACCCTTAGGGTAAGTCAAATCAAAAGAACGACCAAAGCCCTTGATATCTGGATTCGATTCTCCTTGCTTTGTCCTGGGTCTTTGGCTTCTATTCTTTGCTTTACTATCGGTTGCGAAAGGCGTCATTCTTCGGCTCCGACTTCGGGAGACGACCACTACCGGAATCCCCCCACAGTTTTTCCCAAGGACGATATGAATTGAAAACACGGCTGATATATCGTTCCACTATTTTATCCTTTCTCAGTTCAATTGAGCTACGTCTTGGCCAAACACAGATAAGTCTAGTCAGTTAAAGCAATTGGGAGAACTGTGTTGTGAACTGTCGAAGCTCTAAAGGGGTCAGAATGGCTGGTACAACCGCGTCCGACTTGGCGCCCAAGGGCGAAGATCAATCGTCCCCCACTTGCCGAGATGTTCAACAATCTTCTGGTAAAGATGTACAGGTTCAGGATGTTGAAGTGCAAGAGAATGCTGCCGCCTCAAAGTTTGGCACGCGCCCTGAGTGCTTCAAGAACACTGCCCAGGAGGTTGCATTCGTTTTCATGGCAACTATCGCAATGGCTACTAACAGCTTCCTAACCGGCTCGACTGTTATTGTTACTGCGGCCATTGGCAAGGATCTTGGTATGACACAAAGTCAGATCTCGTGGATTTCTGCTGCTGCGACGTAAGTTAGCAACAACTATCTTTCACATCATCGTCAGACTAGTCTAATCTTCTGACAGGTTGACGGCAGGTGCCTTCCAACTTGCGCTGGGCCAGATTGCTGACCTCATTGGTCGCAAGATAGTCTTCATCTTTGGCATGGGATGCTTTAGTGCGGGCTGTGTGATTGTTGCATTTGCCCAGAACCCCTTCTGGATGGATATTCTTTGCGGAGTGCTTGGTCTGGCTTCTGCTATGGTCGTCCCTCCAGCCATCGGTATCCTGGGAGCCGCTTATCGGGTGTCATCACCACGCAAAAACTGCGCCTTTGCATGTTTTTCAGCAGGAAACCCGCTTGGGTTTGCTCTAGGCAGCATCGTCTGCGGAGTTGCAGCTCGCATATTTGACTGGCGTGCTGGCTTCATCCTTCTGGCTATCATCTGGGCCATCCTTGGCGTTACCTCCATATGGATTGTACCGAGGGTTGAGGCATTCGAGCCAGCGCCGTTGAGGAAGCGTCTGCAGGATGCATTGAAACGGTTCGATATGCCTGGAACTGTCCTAACAGTCACCGGTATCGGTATGCTCACAGCTGCCTTGACGTACGTTCCCCTTTAACCCAGACAACTGGTTCAGGTCCAGGGTTTGCTAACTTGCGAATAGCCTCGGTCCTAGCGACGGTTGGAAATCTGCACACATTATTGCTATGCTCATCGTTGGCTTCTTTCTGCTTGTCGTCTTTGTGGTTTGGGAGAGTTATTGGGAGTATCCCCTCATGCCTCTTCACGTATGGCGGAACCGCAACTTCTCCTTGGTATGTACCCATGCCTTCAACTCCATGGTATAAGCTAACAGTGAATCAAAGCTTGTCTTGACAGCGATCCTAGGAATGATGTCTTTCAGCTCCTCAAACTTTTGGCTTTCACTTTTCATGCAGCAAGTCAAGTCGTATGATGCCTTGACCGTCGCGGTGCACTTGCTACCGCAGGTCATTGCAGGTATTATCTGGAACATCGTGGCTGCGAATATTCTTCACAGGGTCAACAACACGCTCATCATGGCCGTGGGTGCTTTTGCCTACCTTGGAGCCAATCTCCTCCTCACTTTTCATAAAGCGAACACGACTTACTGGGCGTTGATATTTCCATCTCTGATCTTAAATGTCGTTGGTGCTGACCTCCAGTTCAACGTCGCCAATGTAGGTTGCCTACCTTTAGCGAATAATGTAGCATATTGACCGTTTCATATAGATGTACGTTATGGAGTCGCTTCCTCTCCAGCAACAATCGCTCGCTGGAGGCATCTTCAACATGCTGATTCGACTGGGTTCAACGGTCGCCATTGGCATCTCGACAGCGGTGTACAGCTCAGTCGAGGAGGCGCAGGCTGAGGATGCTGATCTTGTCGACCCATATCGCATGGCATTCTTCGTCTCTGTCGGATTGGCGAGCCTAGGTTGCATTTTCTTGCCGTTTTTGCGGATCGGTACTCAGGGTAATACGACGGCTGACGTGACGACATCTTCACGCATGGCTAAGCCGAATCACGAAACATATGGCGCGAGGAGCGAGAACGAACCCATGGCGATTGACACTGCCACAGCCACAGAAAAAGCACAAGACCAATGGCCTAACGATAGAATCTAGCCCAATTGAAAATAGAATTTCTCGCAAGATGATGCCAATTAATACCTAGAGACGTTAAATAAGATGTGGATATTTAGCGAGCGCGATAGTGCAGCTAAGGGAGATTCAGATGGAGGATTTTACCCTTGGTCTAGAGGGCATTGCTGACAGGCACACAGCATAAGAATAATCCTATCATTTCCCTGAAACCAGCCACCAGATACCAAAGACCAGATACGAAAGATACGAAGATACTGTGAGGGCTGGACTGTGAGACGGCCCGTGGTAATCAGGTCAGCCCTATCGTCTACGTACATTTCCTTCATCTCAACTCTCGCTCTCGCTAGGCTGAGCTAAGCCTTAGCTCCCCACAAAGCTGAGCAAATGCGCCTCGACCTAAGCTCAATTGGGTTGAACGAAGCGCTGATGGCCCACAACAGCACGCGCCTCTGATGGATGTAAAGTATTCTCTCCTTATTAACTCGACAACAAGGAGGCTTTGAAAGCTGACTGCGTGCCTTGGTTTCAGGCCCAAGCATCATGAGCAAGACAATCACGCAGCGGTGCATCATGCCTCAAGCAGCTCTGCCTATTTTTGTCTACTCGTCCAATGCCGAGATCAGCATTGGGGTGCACAACTGGGGCTCGAAATTGCTGACCCATCCATAGCCAGCAAAACAGTGACAAGCTCCCAAGCTCCGCCTTTTGAACCTCGGACCCTGGGAACATCCATCTCGGACACTAAAATCTCACAAGCACTGCCTTGAGCCCCATAGCAAAGGTCTCAGCAAGGCATCATGAGTGGCAGATCCCTAGCCACAGACCAGCTTCGGAATCCCGTGTATGGGTCTCGAGCATTGGGTTTCTTTTTCTCTCCTAATCTGAGGTAGTACTATACAAAGTTCCGCCATTTATAAAGATGGAGCGCGCGCCCAGTCAGTCCCGCCAAGTTGAGCCGGTGAGTTGTTGTTGTTCCTTCGTTATTCTGCGAGGACACAAGTGAAAGAGAGTTGAGAGTCGGTGATTGATGTCCTCTCTATATCTGATTCATATACGACACCATGAGTGCCCTCGCACGGAGCGGCGTCGACCCGGCCAAGGTGCCACAGGATCCTTTCCTCCCAATCGAAGACCCCAGAGGACCTAGCTTTCTCGATACCACCGCATGTCTTTGTGCCCTTCGTGCCTTGCCCCAAGCCGATAAACTCGCCAAAGGTGAAGAGAGTTTCAGCAATGGTCAAGCAGCATGGCAATGCATCGGAAACCAAACTCAGGGCATCTACAACGTGACGAGCGGCAAGTGGTACAAGACCAAGTATGACAAGGGAAAGATCAATTTGCCTATATACGACAATTCGAACCCGCCTGTCGGAGGAGCACTGAAATGGGACATCTCAAGCCGGTCTCTGAAGCCATTGGGCGACAAGAAGACCCTCACCGTCTACGACCGCGACTGCACCGGTAGCAATCGATCAAGCTTCTCTACCAGCTTCTACGGAGCCGCCTCCCAGCGCGCCGCTGATCTACTTCCCTACGATGCGGCACCTTGCTGGAGGCCTGGTGCTTTTCCTCTCCAGCTGCAAAACGTTTCGTCGTGGCAGAATGATGGTTGCAAAGAAGGATTTCTTTGTAAGTCATATTACCAAACCGTTCATGAGCAAAACTGACCAATTGTAGGCCAAAATAACACCATCAATTCCCTCCCCCAATCCTGTCCTCCGTTTAAGGAATGTACCAAACTACGTCTCTCGGGCATGACTTGTATGGACCCGAGCACTGGACAAAATGTGGGCATGGGTGTTTTCGAGCCGATCGTTTGCCAGGCAGGCTACTATTGTCCTCTGGAAGATAAGGGTCAAAAGAAGATTCGATGTCCCGCGGGGTCATACTGTCAGCCTGGTGCTTCAAGTCCGACACCTTGCAAGGGTGGTAGTAGATGCCCTGAAGGTGCCTCTTATGAGCGGTATCTGATTCCCTTGGGCGTCACGATTATTATTGATTTTCTCCTTCTCGTCGGCATGTTCATCCTGATGTTCCGTTCACGATGGCAACGAACATCCAAGCAACATGCTGGTGCCCTGAAGAGGCATAAGACCATGAGGGCTGTCAAGGCGACCATCACTGGATACAAGGAGCTGCCTGAAGAGAATGACCATGAGATGGCTCCGATGAACCCCTCGTATAGTCCACATTCGCCACATTCGCCTTACGATTACCGGATTGGCCGCGCCCGAACTGGTTTTGAGGCCGTTCTGGGTCGCAACAGTGTCTACAACCCCGAACTGGAGCAGAAGGAAATGGAGGCCTCACCTGAGCTCAGATCCTTTGTCGAATCCATGCGAAGAGCAGCTGAGGCGACCAACTTTGGTCTTTCCTTCAGATACTCGGATCTTGTCTTTCATCCCAAGAAGAGCCCTAAGCCCATCCTTCAGAACGTGACGGGTTCTATCGAGCAAGGACAGCTTGTGGCTGTCATGGGTGGCTCAGGAGCCGGCAAATCGACCTTTGTCAATGTCTTGATGGGTAAAACAAGCAACACGGGCGGTATTGTTGCTGTCAACAATACCCCGGGCAAGATGAAGCAGTACAAAAAGTTGACTGGCTACGTGCCTCAGGACGATATCGTGTTGCCCGAACTGACCGTCTATGAGAATATTATTCATTCGGCACGCGTTCGTCTTCCTCGCAACTGGACAAAGAAGGAGGTCGAATCTCACGTCGAGTCCGTCATTGACTGTCTGGAGCTGTCGCATGTGCGTGATTCTCAGGTTGGTAGCGTGGGTAAGCCCGTCATCAGCGGTGGTCAGAGGAAGCGAGTGAGTATCGGTATGGAACTGGCAGCAGCCCCCATGGCTATCTTCCTTGATGAGCCAACCAGTGGTTTGGATGCTACTGCGGCGTCATCCATCATGCGTACGCTCAAAGCCATTGCAAGGCTCGGTATCTCCATCATCGTCATCATTCATCAGCCCCGAACAGAGATCTTCGATTTGTTCGATAACCTCATTCTGCTTGGCAACGGACAGACCATCTACGAAGGCAAGCAAACCGAGTCGCAGGAATATTTCGAGAGCATGGGTTTCCAATTTCCTGAGCATAGCAACCATGCCGACATCATTACCGACATCATCACCGGCAATGGTCGAGAGTACAATAGCAAAGGTGATGTCTCCAAGGAGGCCCTCATCTCAAACTGGGCAAAGACACGTCAAACCAAGACAGAGGAGTCTTATGAGCGCAGGAGTATTAGGTCCACCATGTTGGGCGACTCCGGCCTGCGCCAGGCCCTCAAGAAGCGCGGTGCTCCGCACTTCAAACAAGCATGGCTTTGCCTCTCTCGTGCAATGCTTCAGCAGTATCGTGCAAAAGGTGCTTTGTTCGCCGAGATGGGTCTAGCTGTGCTGGCAGGCGGCTTACTTGGTCTCGCCAACAACCCTAAGAAGGGTATCATGTTTGTCGGTCTGTTCCACGAGCCCTACGAGGTCTTGTCAACATCGATCGACTTCTTCTCTGCACCACAGTTCGCCCTTCTAATTTCCATTGCCATCGGTCTTGTTGCCGGTGCTCCTGGAGTCAAACTTTTCTCCGAAGAGATGCTGCTGTACAAGCGAGAGGCCGAAGCAGGTCATTCTCGATTGGCTTACTTCCTCGCCAAGGTTGTCTCCATCTTTCCTCGGATGGCATTGGGATGTCTGCACTTCACCGTACCATTGTTTCTGCTGTCGGTACCGATCATCGACTGGGGCCTCGCGTTCCTCACTAATATGCTGTACTTCTACTGCATTTACGGCCTCGCAAGTATTGTGAGCATGGTCGTCCGCCGAGAAGATGCGCCATTGCTTGCAACCATGATTGCGCTCATCACCGGTATTCTTTGTGGAGCAGCGCCGTCGTTGAAATCTGTCAAGGGCTGGCATATGGAATGGCTTTGGCGAGCGTCTCCTGCGACATGGCTGGCGGAACTATACTTCGGCCAGCTCGTGGCGCCTTTTACATACCTCTACAGTGTTGATATCGCTGCAGAGGCGACTGGATATTATCTCGACCGCAAGTGGCTCAACATTGGTGTTTTGGTCGCAATCGGAACGGTTTATCGACTTCTTGCCTATGCTGGCATGATCCTTGGACATCGACTAAGAAGATGATGATGGGCGAGAGGTTTCAAAGAAGTTTGTAATATTTAAGAGGCGTTGAAGGATGCATGTATGGTTACAGAGTAAATGATGAATGAAATATTGAATCATGTCAAGTGAACTGGTGCCTAAGGTGCCCCTGCCTACATTGTCTGGTGGCCTTGCGATACGGGCAGGCAGGAGTAGCATGTTGACGATGAGATGTCCTTCCGGTTCCGATGAATATGAATATATTTGCCTATTAGGCAGCCCGGCAAATAATTCAGACTTCTACCTACCTAGCTTTAGGCAAGAGAGCTGAGAGCTGATAAATAAAAATAGGTATTTTCGTTATATATTAGCCTAAAGTAGACCTTCGTACCTTCCTGTGAGGAGAATAGCATGTGGTTTTCACCTGCCATTGAATGCATCACGAATTCACCGGTATGTCTTTCCATACAGACAAGAGTCGCGAGAATCAAGATCACCATCCTACGAGAAATCAACAAGTACTGGTGACCGGCAGTCTTGCCTGCTGAAGGCTGTGAATTTATCCATATGCCGGGTTTAACAATTTTCAGGGTCTTTCTCCCACCATACCGGCTGGCATCCCTGCGAATCTTAACCGCGACAACGTTATTGCCCAATGCAACGTCAAGGGGACAAGATCGACAGTCGTCAAACGCGGCAACGGACGAGAGTGTTTCGGGTTCCATGCTCCGTGCTCCATCAGGGTTTCAACGTCGGCCGTTTCATGGGCGTTTCTTGGCGGTTTGAAGCACAGGCCTATATTGACGGGGAAACAACCGGACAAGAGCTTTACAGCCGGGATCAGCATATACAACCAACAGCAACAGAGTCTTCAGACTCGAGAAGCTTCAAAGAATGGACGCAATCAGGACCTAACGGCAGCACGGTAAGTGGGAGGAAACTTAGTACGTTGTCTACGGCTAAAAGGCACAAAACGTTCGGTCAACGTATTCCGCGCGAAACGGTTACCGTTGGTTACAAAGGATTCGTGTTTTAGGCGGTACGAAATTTAGTGATGAATCCTCGGTTTGTCCCCCACACATCCGTCGGTTGGACGATAACTACAGTGCAATGCATGCTTGTCATGTTCAAGGGTTCCCCCTCTCTGTGTTTAATGGCTGGCGCGCGTTAACGACTTCGTCAACCAGGGATATGCCGGGTACGTCAGCAGTGGAGTTGATCCAACATGGAGATTACCACTTCAAACCACAGGTTAAGTTGAATTTGTTCCGATGTTGTTTCTTACTTGCAGTTAGTATTGTAAGAGCACGACGCTCTTGACTTGCCACTTCAAGCACCCGCTTCTTCTGAAGTTAACAGAGTCAAGCTATATCATGTTATCTTGGACTATTGGATTTGCCGCCTGATATCTCGAAGCACTATTGCCCGCATGATAGGAGGATGGCGTCAAGACAACGGCGCCGGCACGGTTAGTGCGATGAGGAGACACCATTGTCGCGGGTCTAGACTATTCAGCTCTTGGAGACTTGGAGGTGGCCGATTTCAAGGGCCCCTGACGATCAAAGAGTAAAGGCGACTACGGAATATGTCGTGTTGAAACTGAACGCCAAGCGTCAATTGTCTGGCCTTTGTATAATTCAAGCGTTCGCTTGACGGCTCATACGCCATATCGCCCGATTATCAAAAGCTTCAAGCACTTGAGGGTTGCGAGCTTTTGTTTAGTACCAGCCCAACGCAACGCAGGTTATCAGTGTCCACTCACACCTCGAACTCGTGGCTCGGCTGCGCTGCACTTTGCCGCGGGACAAGATGAGTCCTTTATTTCAAATCGAACTGCTGGGGGCCAGGTGAGGTCAAATCAAATTACATTGACTGGTCGTCGCGTGCCATGGAATTCCGATTTCAAGCATGGACCACTCGAACGACGAGGGTCTTCGCCCGGGCTACCAACAGCACCACCTGGACGCTATGAGTTTATACGGCGCACCAACGGCAAACTAACATGCTCTGGGCAGCTTGTCGTCTCGGCTCCCCGCTTCTAATCGTTTGTTGCTGGGAGCCAAGTGGAGAAGAGGGGCTTCAGGGCTTAGAGGCCCCTGTTGTGTCATTCAACAAAAAAGGCGACGCTTATGATGAAGTTGGCTGTTGACGATTGCTTGCGCTGGGCGGGGAGACGGGCTTGATCTTGATGCTGCGGCGCAACCGAAAGGAAAGATATTGATGATTGGGTGAGAGATGGAGATAAGAGAGAGGGGTGCATACGTATATACCTACTCTAAAGGTATCAACGAGCAGTTGACGTGACAGATACTGTACACCACCACATCAAATCCTTCTCAAGAGTCCAGGCCAACGAAGATGGATATCGCTCGATGAGATAGCGTATCTTTCAACTCTTGTCACGCAACCACCACAAGTCCAACACCACCATTACCACCACATGGGCAAACCCGCTCCGGAATAGTGAACCCACCATCCCGCATCCGCGCTAGACAAGCACTATTCAATCATTCAGCGTCCGTTTGAAGACAGAAACAGAGGCCCAAGACAGAGAGTTCCAGGGATGAGCCAAGGGCCCAGGGATCCGGCGTTGGACGCCGTGACAGCGCCGCACGATGCAAGGATGTTAATGCAGAGTGTGTCGCATTCGAAAAAGAAAAGGACGCTACGGCCACCAGAGCGTCGGGTCGTTCCAAGCCCAAGACTTGACTTGCAGGAGCTGACGACCATTCTCGAAACTTTGAAATCTCTTCCTCTTCCCCCGGACTCGACTCCAGCTCTTTTCTCTCCATTCTCCCTCTTTATCGACCTTGCTAAACATAATCATATCTTGACTTTATAATCATATTCTATTATACCATACTATATACCCTTGTTCTCTATCCAGTCGACTTTGTTTCTGAAGGCTGGCTTCCTTCCCCAATCTTTTACTGCTATTGTCTTATTGTTCTTTATCTACCATATCCGTACCTACTAGTCTAATACACCATATCAAACCATGGCCACCTACACCACCATGGAGGGTCCTCAGCATATTGCTATTCGAGAGCTCGACTTGAGGACCTGCCACCCGAGCACTGTTGTCGATAGAGTTGGTGCTGTTCCGGTCTTGAAGACAAGTGCTGGTGAGTTTCTTCTATTTCTCATACCTTACTCTTACTCTATGTTGGACCCTGTAAAAGAGTCCCCTGTCGCTCGGTTACCATGGCCACCACCAAACTCTACCCCAGTCCATCATCATGGTTTGACTGGGTCAAGCACGCGACAATACGTCAAGCCTTGAATTGGTGATTGTAAGCTCAAAATTCGAGCTTCGAAGCTGTTTATTCATACAACCGCATCGAGACCTGACGATATCATGATGAATTATCTTGGTCCATTTCCGTCATTCACCATGTTCAATTTGTCCGGCTTGGGAACAAACCTCAGCAGGACCAAAACGTATCAACCAAAACACCATGACTAACATCGCAACTTGCAGCTTTCTTCACGTTCCTCCGCGCCAACCTCGTCCTCCATTCAGCAATGACTTCAGCCACCAGCACCCCGCAATTCGGTCCATCTGTCCCCTTCGCTTCCTTTGTCCCACCATCGCCTTCTCCGCTTGCAGCTTCCAGCCCATACTTCGGTCTCGACGACGACGATGACGTCGGGCCGCTGTCTCTTGAGGTTGTCGACAAGCCTCAAGACAAGGTCGAGAGTATGCGCCTCGTCGCCGACTCAATTGCCCAGATGCGCCAGCGGGCCTCATTGAACCTCGTTTTCCATCCGCTCTGCCTCGCCGGTCTTTCGGCAGCTCTCGCTACTATCTACCATCTTGGCGGCATTTCCCGTGACTCGGGGCTTGGCATGACGGTCTCTTGTGGAGTCATCATGAGTTACCTCATGGGCATTCGTTACCTGTCCAGTGGTTACGTATCCTTGGCCGAACGACTGCGATGGAACTGGTTGCGAGCCGATGATGGAGAGGAGGACACTCTGTTGGCCGCACGCCTTAATCAAGACATCATCGGAACCCTTGTCTTGCGCCTTGAGCCAAGCCCAACATCCAGCCACAGACGTAGGCGATCGCTTTCTCTGCGAGGAGGCAAGGGCGTTATTCGCGCGTGGACCACCAACCTCAACTATCGTGGAAAGGGTGTTGGAAAGGATCTGCTTAACGAAGCTGTCCGCGTAACCAAGGAGCGTTGCGGAAAGGATGCCGAGGTTGGATTTGCCCAGGAGCACGCCAACAGCGCCATGCTACTCCCCGGTATCTTCAATGCGCCATTTCGACGGGACGAGATCCGAGCCACCAGGGCTTTGGATGGCATCCTCTCTAACTGGGATATGTTCAAGAAGAGGAGGTAAATGAGCCAACTTGATCAACTACGAAAACACATATATTGCAGGGATAAGGTCATCCCGATCGACGAGTTCATCATCGACAGAATGCGATCAATACGATAAGATGATGAGAGGAAGAATGGAAGATGACGAGAAGAAGATTGGAAGATGACGAGAAGAAGAATGGAAGATGACGAGAAGAAGATTCGAAGATGACGAGAAGAAGATTCGAAGAAACCGACAAAGGAGAATACCCCAGAAGACGATACAAC
>JABEXW010001192.1:0-18923 GCA_013266185.1 Fusarium sarcochroum | reverse complement strand
GTTTGGTTTGGTTTGGTTTGGCTTGGTTTATGTGGTGACGACAGTGAACCAAACAAGAAACGGTTGGAACAAAAAGGCAGACCCCGAGTGCGCAACCTTGGTTTTTTGGCTTTTACAGAGCACAGGGCGGGCGGGGCGAGAATGCAGATGCACCGCACCCATAAGTCTGGGAGTAGAGGCTTAGTACTAGAAGAGTCTGGTTTCGGTAGTAGAGGTACATGGATCAATGTCTAGGTTGTCTTGATCTTTGACTCTCATGCCCATGGACTATGAATCGGAAAAAGGCTGGCGTCCGGCGCCGGCGGTCACAAGTTCACATTTCAGTCAAATCAACGGCCAACGATTCGCACAGACGATGTCCGTCCCCATGTCATGTCATATCTTATCCATAGCCATAGCCATGTTCGGTCGGGTCAGTCTCACTCACTGACAGTCTATTCTCACAAGTACCGCCACAAACTATCGAATCGCCCAGCCCAAGCCATCCTCCAAGCCCGGGCGTTATCAATGTCCAGCTGCCCGTCTTGTCGCATACGGCCGAGTTACGGACTTTGAGGAGTCATAAACCACCGCGCTTTAGACACACTCGTCAGAAATAATAACTCAAGTTGCCTGCTTTCACTGTGCAGTTGTTTTTGGCATCCCACATGCCACATTGAATGAGACGACAGGCCGGACTTGAGTTCCCGAGGCAAAAGTGCAGAGACCCCTGGAACACAAGGAAGGGTCTTTTGGTACAAGGCACAGGCCCGGGCTGTCATACCCTGGAAAGCCAGCCTCTAGCTAATCGGCCACTGGGATTGGGGGATCTGAGGGGACATCGAGTGGCAATGATGATATTCATGGTCCCATTCTCAGGGGACGCGTCAAGTATCTGGGACACCAACATCTGCTTTTCCTCGTTTGTGAACTGGGCATGGGTTTTCAGGAGGAACCTCACGATAGTATCGTTTGCAGATACCGCATCTTTACCCCGGGCATCAAAGTGGTTTCCCCGTGGGAACCATGTCTCAATCATTCTGTCACCCACAAAAGAACTCAAGCTCAGGGCAGTTCTTGGTGGGGGTGTCTTGGAGTCTGCGACGGCCGTAGTGGGGTTTCATTAACATGGGGAGATGAAAAGAGTGTAGATTGACAGTGTATGTGATCCAAGAGTCAGATGAATACTGTGTTGAGGTCATCGTATCCGCCCAAAAATGGATGCAAACACGAGTCTGAGTCAGGATTTACAGTACTTTACCCTTCAGCTCGCACAGGCTGGTGACCTCGAACGAAGCCCTTGATAGAGCAATTGATTCAAATTGATTGCAAGCATCAGCAACGCCAGCGAGCGAGGACGGCTCCCCACATCCAACAATTCCAGTCTAAAGACGTGTAATCAAAGTTCGTGAGGTGCTTCATGTCGCTATTATTAACATAGCCTCTAGGGTCTCAGCATTCGAAATGGCCAACTCTCTGCCGTGCCTACACTATACAAAGCCAAGAACTTCTAGACACGAGCATGCAACTTTCGCTCGCCACCCGCATCCGCGTCCGCCGGGGTCCTCTGGTGTTCCCGCCCGGGCCCCGAAGCCGCATGGCCCCGGTGCGGCTACTGTACTCTTTACTCTTAATCCATGGCTGGAGGAAAGCAAGCGCTGTGTAAATTCATTCATCGACCCGCTGCTAGGGTGTTTCCGCCGTCATGTTCCTGCAGTTCCGTCCTCACCGACTATTTCAACTCCTCGGACAGGAACTGAAACTCTGAAACCAAACTCAGCAGTCAAAAAAACAAACTGTACTAGATATGCAAAAAACACCAGAAGAAGGTAGCTGGACTAAATAAAAGGGCCGTCAACTCGTGGCCATTGTGGCGACAGCCGTACCGGTAGGTGGTAATATCCAAGAATAAATCATCAGAAAAGAATTCTCGTGACTTTTTTTTTCTTCCACACGGCACTTGGCTGCAACCCTCCATCGCCAGGTCCGTTATCTCTGCTCAAGGGCGTCGCACCCTTCACACCCACTCGGAGGTCGTAAGCCCAGAGCCTCAAAGGTGGCCCCTTTTTCTTTCTGCCTATTTTTTTTTTCTTTTCTTCCCGCTGTGAGATCTAATGTTGGTTGCAGTGCATGTCTCTGTGCAACCACTATTGAGTTGTGTGTTACACAAAAGCCACGCCGCAAGTTTCGTTGAGGGGAACTGGAATCCAATTTCACAGCTTGTGTAATATCCTTGAGGCTTGATTTCTTGTTTTGAGAGACAAAGTGAGTCACTGCGTTATGGATGGTAGTAGATTTCGTGTTATTATAGTCTTGCATCAACTCAATTTGAAGCCATCGTGAAAAAGTCAAGGTGAAATTATAGATTGACTTTCTCGTAAACCCCCACGCGACACATTCATCCCAACCATACCATGCACACACAGACGCACGCGAGCATACCATGCCGTCACATTCAAGACAGCCACTCATTCTCTCAGCTCTCAACCCTCCAATTCGATACGATACCGTAGTGTCGTGTCGTGTAGTGTAGTGTGGCGTCCTGTAGGTACGGTAGTGTAATATCTCAATTCTCCAGCGGCTTCCGAAAGCGACAACTTTGGAGACAACATCCGAGCACAACCTTTAGAAGCAGCCACTTTTACACAGACAACGAACCGTTGCATTCAACTGCTTTCCCCCTCCACCACAAATGCAGTGGTCCTTCGCCTGTAACGGTGGACAAAGGTCATCATCCAAGTTTCACGTCCATCACCGCCAAAAGCAGCTTTTCAGATGCTACAACTAACATAGTCTACATAACCTGGTTGATCCCCCGCACTCACCGCATCCGCCCGCCCTGGTTCTACCTAGTTATGGATGCTTGACCTTCTTCCCCGGAACCATGTCCACTACCTTAGCTAACATAACCAGCATGAGACCCTCCTCTCGTGGATCTATGTCAACATCCGCCTTTTCGCATCACGAAGCCAAGATCCGCTCCAGCGCATGGTGTTTTTGCCATCTGAGGCCATCCTCTCCTGATTTCGTTGAACCTCAATCTTTCCCGGTCGCGTATCTTCGTCGAATCAATGCATCACATCTTATCCCGTGCCCCCGTACCTCAGGTGATGCTCGCATCTTGATCCCAGCCCTTTCTCCTTCAATACCTCATGCTACACGTGGGCCATTTCCCATGCGAGTTTGCTTTTGCCAATTCGGAAGAATAGGGTTTTTGATTGCCAGGGGGATATTTAACCCGTCGAGTTTCCTGACTAGGTACGATCTTGATGACTTACATGGATCTTTGTCGAATGATGCTACTTTACGCACACCGCTCTGTAGACTGAAACCTTGATGATCTTTATTTTGTTTTCCATGTTGCAATCTGCTGTCTTAGCTCAACATCTCTCCTCAGCTGAATCGAACCAGCTCTAGAATTCAACGTATTGTAGCAGCCCAAAGCAAGAGCCTAATGCTCCCCTTGTGGCACCTCAAACCGTAGCAACGAACTGTTGTTGCTGTTGTGTGTCACTTCTGAAGTCGTGTTACCCCAGATGGCATCTTACTGTCTCACTTCTATTATCATTGACTCTCCGACCTCGGCCAGAGGCGTTCCCCAGAATATTGCCTTTAGACGCCAGCTTGGCTATGTACTCTACTTACCCCAAGATCTTTGAGTATCAACTCCACTTGCCATGTGTTCTCCAAGTGCACATCCTGTCCACTGAGCTCGATCTTCCAAGCTTTTTGCAACTGTCCAGATCTTATCAGCCCTGTATTTAACTTTCTTGCACAAAGGCCCCGATTTCATTCTGGAATGCAGTGCTCCTATCCAGCCAACCATCTTTCCCGAAAGCGCTGATCGTCAACCGCGGATCTTGAAGGGTCCGTCGCTCATTTCGGCGCTCACGACGTCAGTTGTTTTCCCCGAGTCGTGCTTCAAGATCTACATGTCAGGTTTCACGTGCGCGACTCGCAAGTTGATCTATCGCGGATCAGAAACAGCGGACAGTAGCACTTTGAGCAGTGGTCAACCCGCAGGGTCCTATCACTACGTCAAGCTTGTAACCTTATTGCAGAAAGTCGCTGTACTTGTGTGCTTGTCACTCGAGACGAATCGTTGTGTCACCTTGGCGGAACCGCAGAAACCGCAGTCATCTATGTTACGATAATAGAAATATGATTTTGTGCCGTGTTGATAATCATAGCCTAACTTCCTAATGTTTAAAGAGGTGGCGACAATCCAGTCACGCTAATGGCAACTGAGCCTTGAGTATACGGCCCTTATCAGAATGAAGATGTCATGGATTGATGACGATCTTTGCTGCGACCCAAAAAAACCCATCACTTCAGTGCTTGTCACCAGAGTTCGTGGGAACGAGCGGGAACGAATGCAGGTTCGCTTTAGGGTAGGCTCGAGGTGAGCTACTCGCCAATTACTTGTGCTCCAACTTAGACGTCAATTCTTATGGTTCCAGTGATCAGTTTCTTAGCTTTCTGGAGTAAACAGTTAGTTACTTCAATGAAATTGAGTCTCTATGTTTCGAGAAACAGATATCGTTGGCGTTCATTGGGCAGACGTGACCAACTGAAGCCTGTGACGAGATACCCCTACGATCTGCAATCATAAACAACTATTCTCAACTGACAAGCGTTGGGCTCTTGGGCTTCACCAAAGAAATGGGGGTTTTGGTTGACGCTACCATCAGGCGTAGTCTGGAGTTGCTCTCAAGATCGAGGGAGCCCAATATTGACTGCGATTACCGAGTTCACAATCAAGTTTCATCAAGGTTTGGGACAAGTATCCATATGTACACAAGTATATAATCTCTGTATGCATGTTGCTAGTCTTGCTTGCAGTAGCATAGGGTAGCAATCCACACAAACAGCTTACAGTCACTTCTAAGGGCTAAGGACTAAGGGCTACCTCATACATAAGCTTCTTGACAACAATGCCATTCAACCGGAGCTACATCGAGAACTTTGGAAATATAGTACAGTCCAACCAATAACCGCAATCAACAGTTATCCGTAACTCCCAGAATTATCCATTTGTGGAATCTATTATGAAGTGAGCATCGTCTCACCGAGCTCGAACCGACGACCACTGGTCTCATCCAACAGCATACGGCTTTTGAGCTGCATTCTTCTGCCACTCGAACGTAACAAGAACAATGCTGGTTACTGTCCGACCAGGTAAACCGTTATACGCCCCCGAAAGTCTCAGTATCAACCCTACAGACGCATTTATTGTCAACATCACATGGCAGCCACTCCCAGAGAGGACGACTTGGACTCAACGATTTACGAATCGAACAATTGGACTCAGTGCACCCTCTCAGTATCTTCTTCTTCATGGAACTAGTTAACAAGCAGTTCCAGGCCACCATAGGGCTGACAGCCAGTTCAAACCACGCAGAGGAGCAAACACGAGGAAATACTACTTATCAAGAGAGTAATATTAGCCAACAGACACCAATAAAAAGAGTCGAGTTCCTTGTTTGTTGAGCTGAATGCATAGCATGCAGCCTGCGTCGAAGACAAGTTAAGGTGCGTCTGATAGTCGTTGTGCGTTACGAGACCAATGATGCTTTTCTCAATATGTTAGAAGCTGATTAATTCACATCTCTATAATCAAGAGCAATTAATAATACTATGTTATAAATCCCTCAACCGGTCGTCATAAATATCACCAACTCCCCATCGGTCGTCATACAAACCCTCCCAGTTCCTCAGCCAGGTCGTCATCTCACGCGGTCAACTCCACGACTAGGTCGTCATCTCAGCAAACCATGCATCGCCTCGGGCGTCATATCGCGTTTTGCTAAGCCCATTCATGTTTTGTCAGCCACAGAACCGCTAAACCCAAGAAGGGAAAATTTTACGCTGGAGATCCACTCCTAATGGGGGAGCCAAGAAACCGAAGGGCAACCGGTTGGTCAATGACTTCAATGGAGGGGGCAAGCGAGTTTCCTGCATGGACTACAAAGCAAGACGAAGTCCCAAGATGGTGTTCTTCCTTTTTCTCCATAATGGATTCGTTTCTATCCGATATTTGAATAGCAATAGCAAGGCATTAAATATCTTCATTGATTGACCTTGTTTGACTGCTACAACACTATGCGGCCCGATGAAGAGAATACCGGAGCCGGAGCCGGAGCCGGGGCCGAAAGCCGGGACTCATCTGTCGACGTTGAGAAGCTCGGCCGTAAACGACCAGAAGTGTTTAAATCAACGTGGGCCGAATTAGGCTTTGGTTTCTCTGTCTTTTGCTCCATGTTATTAGCAGTAAGTCTTAATCCTTCTATGTAAAAGTGCTTTGAGTCTTAAAGAACATCCGAGTGTGCTTCAACATTTGCAAACAACATCTTTCTTCAAAAGCAGACACTGATCAGACCAGGAATTCTTTGTCTCAGGTTTTCACGTCATCCTACCCCCGTTGGCCGAGGAGCTCGATATTCCTGCTGCATCACAAACATGGCCATCAAGTGTCTTCTCCCTCATCACGGGAGCCATGCTTCTCCCCATGGGCCGGTTGGGTGACATGTACGGCGGCTATCTCGTCTTCAACGGCGGCCTACTATGGTTCCTACTCTGGGCACTCATCGCGGGCTTCAGCAAGAACTACATGATGCTCATTTTCTGCCGAGCTCTACAGGGTTTCGGTCCTGCAGCCTATCTCCCCGGAGGCGTCATGCTAATGGGTAAATTCTACCGTCCTGGACCACGCAAGAACCTCATCTTCGCTCTATATGGAGCGTTTGCGCCCCTTGGCTTCTTTTTCGGTATCTTGGTCGGAGGCCTGGCTGCCGAGTTTCTTGACTGGCGCTGGTACTTCTGGATCGGGACCATCATCTTTGCTGTAGTTTCCGGGGTTTCACTTCTCGCTGTCCCCTTCGATTACCGTGACAGAAAGACTGATATCCCCATGGACTGGTGGGGAGTTGGAACTATCGTGCCAGGACTCCTCCTCGTTGTGTATTCTCTCACGGACAGCTCACATGCCCCCAACGGCTGGGCTACGCCGTATATCATTGTGACATTGATCCTCGGTGTCATCTTCCTAGTTGCCGCATGGTATGTTGAGACGCACAAGGCTCGAGTTCCCCTTTTGCCGGCCGACCTCTTTGCGCCAAAGGGTATGAAGCGCTTGGTTGCGGTTCTCTTCATGGCTTTCGGCACCTTTGGTCTCTTCCTCTTCTATTCAAGCTTCTACATGGAGTTGGTGCTGAACAGATCGCCACTCATCACTGCTGTCTGGTATATCCCGATGTGTGTGGGTGGCCTTATCATTGGCACCGTTGGAGGGTTTACACTGCATTTCCTGCCTGGGCGAGTATTGCTCTTCATCTCGTCTCTCGCCAACGCAATTTGCATGTTGTTGTTCGCCCTTATGCCCGAGGACCCAAACTACTGGGCATGGGTATTCCCATCTATGGTCTGCTGTACTCTGGGCATCGATATCACCTTTACAGTCAGCAACATCTTCCTCACAACAAATATGCCAAGCCATAGACAAGGACTTGCTGGTGCCCTGATCAACAGCGTCCTTTTCCTGGGAATCAGCTTCTTCCTCGGCATTGCAGACATTGCTGTCGCCGAGACGTCGGATCTGGGGCTCCGGAGGAGCTACAAAGTGGCCTTCTGGCTAGCGTTTGGAGTGGCATCGATTCCCTTGCTGTTCATCCCGTTCATCAAGATTGGGTCTGCCAAGAGCGAACTCACGATAGAGGAACGACAGCGGCTGGAAAACCGACCGCTCTCAAGAGGAGAATCGGAGACGGAGCGAGAAGCAGAGCCACAACCACCAGAGCCAAAGAACCTGACTTGAAGGATGCTTGAGCAGCTAGATTAAAGGAAATGAGGACCCAATGTTTGTATGATGACCGTGATTGCATTGCAGATGATATAGGGACGGTGTAATGAAAGCGTGGCGTTTGGTTACAGGCAGTCCTATCAATAGTTATGACCACCAATGATATATAATTGTTACATAAAGAAACATTCTACGAATGAGCATGTCAGAACAGTCAAAGTCAGGGATGTACAGCAAACTGTAGCAGGTAAACATGAGCACGGAGATTGACGTTTGATAAACACAATCGGGTTATAGTCGCCGTTGTTGAAGTGTTTCAAACACACTTCGATAGAAACATGACCCAGCAACTCGGATATTGGTCGGAAAGCCGGCTGCAACCATAGCCTCACGATGTTACTATACCATCCGGAGCGATACGGCTCGGTTGCGCGGCTGGGTTATGCTGTTTCTTGGGTTCAGCTTCTGCCAGTTTAGAGTTGTGACTGAGAAAAGGACCGCATGCCCCTGCATGAAATGATGTAGGAACGTTTCCCGCGGCATTGTTTCCCCCTGACTGCTCACTTTTTGGCTGACAAGGATCCAAAGTGGTGAGCCGGGGTGAGAGACGCCACTATGTGATATCTGCAACAGTGGCTGGCAAGATAATGAAACCAGCAACAAGGTTGCAAAAATGACGGTTGAGGATTTGGGGAAGCGTTGACAAGATACCTTTCCGTTGAGGCTTAACCGTTGCGATTGATGGAGCCGTTTTGCTGTTGAGTCTGCGATGACCCTGTCAAAACGGTCCGGAGCCTCTCGTCTGACCAATTTAAATCCCTGTCGATATTCATCGAGATGTGAAGACAGGTCAGATAGCTAGTTTACGTAGAACCAAGCCTTGGCTTATCTCCGCCTCATCTCTTTGAGCTGCCCTGTGACCAAGACGTGGGCGGCACGGCACAACGTGTAAGAATCGAATACCAAACGTCATCCTTCTTGAGAATGTCTTATTGCACACACCGTACTTTGTTAGAGCATGAAGTAGCTTCAGCCAAGCCATCCTACAGCTCCTGTGAAGAGAGCGGAGCCCGGGAGAGGATCCAGGGACCGCACTAAAGTGGTATCGAAAGGATTGAGCCTATCAGAATCCCCGTAGGCCATGAGGAACAGGGCCTGGAAACTTGGCCATGAGTGGACTGACTCCTCTTTGGTTAGCTTTCTCGGTAGAGTTGGCGTTGAATCTTCTGCCGCTTCCGGGGAAAAAGCAGGGCAGGACAGGGCAGACATGACGAGATGGTGGGTATCAATTCTTGAGTGGGATTCGACGAGACGTTAGTCTGCTTCTTGAGCTATGCTCAGAAAAGGGATCTTGTTGATGTTTTGTTGATGGTAATTGGTGATGTGATGCTGATCATGGAGGGTATGAGAATCTGGGGAACGGAAGAATGACGATTAGATGGCCGCATCGATACTCCCATCCTCTTTCTGATGTCGATGCGAAACAAGATAAAACAAGCAGGGAAAAGTCTGCTTCTTTTTCTTTTCTTTTTCTGTATTAAATCATTGGTCACGCCAGAAAAAAAGGATCAAATGTGTGGAGTCGAGTGTTTCTAGTTTCCGATGGCTAATCAAGTTGCAATGATCGAAGAGGAAAAAGAAAAAATGAGAAAAAGAGACCCATAGAATCGTGATCCTTGGCTTCCGGTTCATTTGCAAGGACCTTGACTTCAGGTCCTCCCTCTGTTGATCGACGAAACCAAACATGTTGAGCACATACATGATGATCGAGCTGAAGGGCTAGGTAGGTTTGTTATGTTCCATGCATTTCAGCTGGGCCTTATTCCAGATCTAAACATGCAGTGGCGTGGGTAAGCTACCCTCCTCAGAGTCAAAATTGCTATGACTATTCCATGGTAGAGTTTAGTTTAGATTGAGGAGTGTGCCATCCCATGCCTCAGAAGCAAGCTCTCAAAGTAACGCCGTAATTCTTTTTTACCTTTTGGGTTTAAATTTATTTACTTTCCCCCAGTCAACCAACGATTGCCTGTCTTTTCTTTGCGCGACTCAAGGTACCTCGATTAGTTTATACGGCGCAAGAAATGAGAAACCAATTTCGAGTCTTGTCAATTTGAAGTTTTGGGCTGTCCCACTTAACGGGCAGCTTCCTCCAACTTCCAACTTTGCGCCGTCTTTGCATTGCGCTGCGCGACACAACTTCTATTGTCTAATCTCTCTCTGCCATCTTCAACCTCACTTTGTACGACGTTAGCCGACCCTTTATTTCATCGTTTGCTCTTGTACGCCTGGGTCCTTGCATCTTGTCCGACCTGAGAGTACATGCCTCCACGACCGTGCACCTCTAACCAACGTTTATATCGACTCTTTAAGCTTCCATTCCATCCTTGGTCGCACTGCGCCTACAAATGCGTGCCGTCAGGTACGGGCCGACCTCTAATTATCTGATAGCCACGTTTTCTGTCTCATCTCATCTCATTTCATCTCTGTCCTTTTTGTTTGTCTTGCGGGCCCTTCCGCGCGTACCTGGCTCGGTACCTGGATCATCCTGTCTCTCCATGCGACGCGCCCCAGAAGCGAAACACCAGGATTACCTTGTTTGGCTTGTGCGCTGCAGCCACTGGATGTCTTTTCTTTTCCAGGTTACAATTAACTAACTCATCCTCTTTGTCAGTGCTAGTCTGTGCTGCGCTGGTTATAGTTTCCAGCCATTCCAGTCTTTTATTCTATCGACGGCTTTGATTGTCTTCTCACCACATTCTTCCCGCCTTGTTCCCGTCCCTCTACAAGGACCCCTGGCTTCAAATATCCGTCCGTCAAACTTGGACCATCAGTCTCGTCACGAACCAGCCATCTTGACTTTACTTCTAGTCACCGTCGCGCAGTCTCCATTTCGTTGATCCTATTCTCGTCCTCCGCCAGCTTCCGGGACTTTGCGCGCAAACCTCTTGACCCTTGACGCCGGTTTCCCACTATCAACAAGCTACTACCAAAATTGCGACGCCTGCAGCCAGCTATCATCAAAGCTCACACCGACTTCAGCCCGGTATATCATGGGATGTTGACCCGTGACCTCACATTACCACACTTCAAGCTACAGCTCGATAACAACTGTTGGTTCATCCGGTGTGCCGTTTAGCTTGCGCCCTTTGATTGCAGCTGGGCAATTCATGTCGCACGCTCGTCAATCTTACCCATTTACACCCACTTCCTTGTCTGGCCCAAGGACGATCTGGGTGCAGGACGAATCCTTGCTTGATAAGAATTAACACAAAGGCAACGTCCTCCCTGCCTTGTTTAGTCGGCGCAGGATCGCATCGGCTCGTTCGCTCACCAATCAGTCATCATGACTGCTTCAAAAGCCACAATATCCGACTTCAGTCAAGAAAACGACGATACTCGACCTGACACCGTCCTACTCTCCTCTCCTCTTTCGACTCCCCTCACAACAAGTCCCGAGCTGGTCTCGTTCCAGTCGCTGGCCGACCAAACCACGACACCACTCAGTATGATGGACGACTCATGTTTTCTCGATATTGACAAGTCCAATTCTACTCGACTCGAGTCGGGCGGTGTTAGTGCTGGTCTCGACAAACCCACAGTGCTGTCCAACCAATCGCCAGCGCATACAGCGGGGTCGCCCGCTAGACCCTCGGGCTCTAGCAGCCAGAGCCAACATGGCGCAGATCCTCTTGGATGTACAGGGACTGTCTCTGCAGATGACGGCAACGCCGAGCAGACACGTGCCGCTGATGAGGATAATGTTTCTTGTTCAACTGATTCAGATTCAGATCTACAACAAACTTCAAATCGGAAATCATATCGGAGGCCCCGGAACATTAACAGCGATAGTAGCTCATCAAGGGATACTGCACGGCAATCGCACCTAAAAGTCATTTCGCCAGCTGCGCTCAATACGACAGGCCTGTCTCAAAATAGCAACGCCCCATCCAACGTCGCCGAGCCCGCTCTTAGTTTCAGGGGCCCTTATTCCGATCAGCACGAGTATCGAATTGATAGTCCCAAAAATCAGCAATACGAGATTACTCCAGCGTCCATAGGGCCATTGTCGGCGGAAGCGCGCCCTGCGCCAGGGATAGCCACAGCACCCGTACCGGCAAGCAGCCACTGTAGTGTTACTCAAAGCGCCACGCAGCCCCAGGCCATGTCCAGCACGGCCTCCACTAGCAACAATTCTATTCCCCCTGGGCATCAAGGACACCGCAACGGTCATTCCTCACACGACGCCTACGACAACGACTCCTCCCCCTCTTACCCAACACCCCTTTCTCCTCGTCGAGTTGGCAGCATCAAACTCGACACAAGCTTCGTCAAGCCGATCCCGAGGCCCATCGTCCGCACGGCGCCCGACTCACCATCCCTCAATATCAAACATCCAACTCCCGACATCACCTCCCAGGCTCGATCTGGTGCATACGTCGGTAATATTGCACAACTCGAAGCGACCGCCGAGCGATTGTCTATGACCAGTTCCATCGACGATGCGATCCGAGATTTACACACTGAACTAAAGCGATCCGATAGCAGACGTTCCTCGATACTTGCTGCTGCCAGTCTCAAAGCCTCAGGGTCCATCGACGATTATACTAGCAACCCCGGCTCCGCCGTCGAACAACTAAGACGACACCCCTCTATCGCCTCTTCTATCGTTTCGACAAATAACGCTGCCCGTCACGGTGGGTATTCCCCTGGCGGATACGTACTTTCTCCGAACCACTCCTTTACCGGACGTCTTAGATCAGGGTCCAAAAATTCGGCTGGTCGACCAGACTTTGACCTCGATTCAGTCTTGTCACGTCACGGCCCTGGCAAGGCATCTGTTAGAAGCGTTCGGTCTACAAAGGTCTCACTTGCTGAGATCTCTGAATCTGAACCCATTGCACTAACCCAAGACGTTCTCGACATGGCCGACAAAACTCCTCCCAGGAACCCTGAGAATGAATCTCTTCTACCCGACGAACTTCGTGATGCCAACATGCCCGCTACCGATATGTTCCAAAACATGATGGGAGATAGCGACATTCTTACACACAAGGATGAGCACCCACATCCCGAAGCCAACACTGGTCTTCTTGCCGATCAAGAATCTCGAGACCCTAAACGACCCGGAAGCTCACATTCAGATACGACCTTCCAACAATGTCAAGATGCGTTTGGTGACTTTGATGGCGTTCACTGGGTACCTGAACAGGATGACCCTTATGCTCTTCCTGACAACTTGGAGCCTCAACCTCGACCTCAGCAGCAGCCGATGCCTCCTTCGGACATGGCTCGACCGCAGTCTTACATGGATCCCGAGTCTGGCCAGCAGATGCTCTACTACCCGGCTCGCGTGCCTGCCATGCTCAATCTACCTCCCAAGCTGTCCAACAAGCCCAAGGCCAATGAAAGAAATAAGCGACGCTCCCAGGTGATGAGTGCCATGTTTGAAGGTAACAGGCAATCCCGGGCACTGGATGCTCCTGAGCGGGATACCACCAGAGATTCTTGGCTGCCCGATCCTCTTGCTGGCCACCGAGAATCGTTTGCTGCTTTGTCAAGCGATGGTTTTGGTGGTCTTGGCCCAGAACCAGAAACGGTTCGTTCAGTGCATTCCGATGCTGACAACGCCCATCCGGTGCAACCTGACGCCAATCCTAATGCGCCGGTTGAGGGACTGAGGCGCCCTCAACGGCTGTCGAAGAACGACCTTGACAAGCGAAAATCAAGAATGTCGAACCTGCCACCGCAACTGAGGGCAAGCGCCTACTTCGATTTGCCCGATACAACGCAGCCAGAGATTGAGGTCAAGGACGGATCAGCCATGGCCACCCTTGAGAGCATCCTTGATGCATCCGCCAACGCCCCGGTCAGCGCCTTCACTGATCACGAACGTGCCGGCAGACTTGGCAAGGAAGTGTACGGCAAGGAAAAGAAGCGAGCTTCAGTTGCCGCGTCCACTGTTCTCCAGCCGGAACCTGATAAAAAGCATGCTAGGAAACGCTCCTCCTTCATGTGGCTTGGCAAACGTCACAGCCATGTCAGCGATGACAACAATCAGAAAGCAACTCAATCAGAGTCTGGATTGGGACCAGTCAACGCTGATACGAATGCGAACGAGAATGAAGCCTTGGCTCGCAGTGCCGATGGCCGTAGTGATGGCCACAGTGACGACGAGCAACAGGCAGCCAAGGACGAGGCGGAAGACGTCTCTGATGAAGATGCCTATCACGGACCCCCGACAACACTATTGGCCGAGCTGCAGCTGCGTAAGCAGCAACAGAAACAACGCACTCAACGAACGTTCCCTGGCGGTATGCATGCGACATTGCTAGAGATGGATGCTGTTGCCGAGACTCAGAAGCAAGCAAGAAACAACAAGCGCATCAACTTGGCATGGGAAGATGGAGAGGCACATCCTATGGAATCAGATTCCGAGGATGAAGATACACCTTTGGCTGTCATTGCGGCACGGAACCAGGGTGCAAAGAATGTCATGGATCTGCAACGGCCCATAGGCTTGATGGAGCGTCGTGAGATGGAAGAGAATGAGCCTCTCAGTCACCGTCGAGCCCGTTTGCACGGCCAGGATCCCCGATCCATGGTCATCACTAACAGGCCAAGCATGAACGACCTCAGCGCCAATCATCTGCCAACAACACCTCACTCGGCACATCAATCTGTGGCGCAGCTTTCAGTACAGAACGCATCCACTGAGCCGGACGACGAATTTGAGGGCGAGACCCTTGCAGATAGGAAACGGCGCCTTGCTATCAAGGAGGAAGCAGAAAACCTGCTGCCTAAAGCCCGACCTGTCAGTGGAGCCTTTTCAGTAGAGCTGCTCAATCAGTTTGAGGATCCCGAAGAGAAGAAGAAAAAGGAAGAGCCTGAGAAGCCCAAGACGGGTGAAGAAGAAACCCTGGGCCAGCGCCGCCGTCGTTTGCAGGCTGAACGAGAGGCACGCGAACGCGAGATGAGCTTCAATCAGTTGAACGCAAGTGCTGAGGAACCAGAAGTACCGATACCTGGAGTGAATGGGCACATGCATCAAATGTCGAGCGTTCTAAATGCGCATCACAAGAGAGAAACCAATCCCGCTATGGAAGAGCGTGCCCGCCTTGAACGTGAGAGAAGGCTTGTGAGAGAGCGTGATGCCAAAATGGCAGCCTATCGAAACCAGATGCCGCAGAATCTGGTCGGCCCGAGCAATGCTCAATCTGGCGGTTACCGTGGAGGCACCTTCAACAACGGTCTTGGCGGTCAGAATTCCCAAGCGGCCATGTCTTCTCCCGCCCTTCATACGCAGGTATTCAACCAGCCAGCTCTCAACCACCGAAAGAGCGCCGTGTTTAGCACCTACGGTGCTCCGATGCAGCAAGCCCCATATGCCGGTTCAGTTGCCAACATGGGTCAGATGAACAACATGGGATACAATGGCATGAACCCCTACGGCGCCGGCGCTGTGAGCGTGTACGGTGGAGGTATGCTACAGCCCGGCATGCAAATGCCTGGACAAGGCGGTTCGACCAACAGGATCGAGCAGTGGCGCCAGGGTGTCCTCCCATGAAGAGATTAACTATTCATATCGACTCTGCGTCACAATCTCAAGCGGCAGTTTGGGTCACTTGAGAACCAAACTGCCTAACCACACATCTATTGTATTATTCATAAAGAAACACAGAAGAGGGGGACTCATCCAGAGCGCGTGATTATCAACATCGGTGTTGGGTGTCTCGGATAGAGCTTACAGATGGTGGTATTACACATTCGGGAATTTTGTTTTTTATTGTAAAGCATGGCACCTAGCATGGCATGGCGCTGGAAGTACTGCGAGCTGGATGGATACAGCAAATTTTGACAAGTCATAATCTTATTCGTTATAATCTGGGTTTTCTGGAATTGTATTCTTTTAACTTTAACGATAAGTGTAGTTTTAGATCATGAGCATGAACATGAAAACATGAACCAACTTTTGAACATTAGAGTGATTGTCGAGCATGGGGAGGTATCAACTCGTCATATTGCCAAACAGAGATACAGAAAATATTAAATCAACCCAAAGTCTACAAGACCAACGCCAGGATGATAACAAGCCGGTTTCCCTCCCCATTTCACCCATCTCTACATGCTTTTTTAATTCCATACCCCTTCTTCATCTTCGCTTGCCAAAGCTACCAGCCGTCTTCTGCAATTTGGATGGTGGTGCAGCTGCGGCTTCGACATCGCTCTCCTCATCCTCGCCCATGGACTCATCTACATCGTCGTGGTTGACCTCATCCTCGTCAAGAGACTCCTCGGCATCGCTGTCGTCTTCCTCACCGGCTGAAACATCCTCATCGTCAGAGTCACCGACAAAGCCGTTGGTAATAGGAACATCGGCGTCGTCGTCTGAGTCGTCAAAGTCGGTATCCAGACCGCGCCGTCGGCCAGGGGTGCGTGCAGCATCATCTTCGCCTTCAACCCAGATAACGTCCTCATCCTCATCAGACTCGGAGTCTGAGTCGCCGCCAGTGTGGAGGCCAGCGCCGCGGGACATCTTGCGACGGAGATCCATCTGGCCCTCAAGCATGTCGAGCTTGCCCTTGAGAGAAAGCAGACTGGATAGACCCTTTGCGCGCTCGGCAAGGACCTTTTGCAGACCGCTCAGGCTGTGGATGACCTTTGGCTGCGATGCCAGGGCGCCGCCGTGGGCGACGAGCGTCCACTGGACCCAGGTCATGAGGTTACCAGCGCGGCCGGGACGGCGGTACAGGCGAGCGGCGAGCTTGGTGAGGAGAATGCTGGCGAGGGCGCTGTCGAGGCGCTCAATGGTGTTACGAATGGTGGGGAGGTCGGTGGTGTGCAGACAAGACTCGAGAAGATCTGTGTCGTCGGTACGGAGGGCCTGAGAGAGGACAGTAGTGAGGGACTGGTGTGTCGGGGGCGCGATAGCATTTTGGGCGGGCTGGGCAACAACTGCGCCGTTAAGAGCCGAGGGCACATCGATGATGTCGTTCTCTGCGCGGAGGAGCTCTCCAAACGAGGGCGATGTAGCTTCTGCGTCTGAATCTTCGTCATTGGACTGGCCATTGGTCTTCTGCTTAGTGGTCTTTGAGCGAGAAGTTGTCACAGCAGCGGCTTCCTGAGCGGGCTGCTGCTCCTCGGGGCTCTCAGCATCGGAGAGATCTTCGTCGCTGTCGGCATCGGACGAGATCTCAATGGTCTCGACGTTGGAGCTCTGGAGGGCATCGGGGCCGGCGATAGAGGCCTTTGACTCGTCGATAATGGACTTGTTGGGGATTCGAGCGCTGGTTCGAGAGACGGGGGCGGCCAGCTTGACCGGCGCTTTGCGTTTTGTTGACATTGTGGTATAGTTTGATGTGAAAGGTTGAAGCGGCGCAGAGATATCACAGTCGCGTGCAGGGATTGTCGATAGTCAATGATAGGAATCAAAGACAGACGAGATTATTAAGTAGATCGAGAATCCGACTATTGTCCCTGGCTTTTCGCTATTGTTCGTCTGGAACGTGCAAAGTAAATATCTTTGGCGTTATCGGTTGGAAAATTTGACGAAGCCGTCGCTCGTCTCAAGTGAAGGAACTTTTTTTTGGCTCTAGGCTTGGCGACTGTAGTTTACCCCCACAGCAGCAGGAAATTTTGGATAACATAAGCAACGATAAGAGTCGAGGCGGGTAATCACATGGTGATAAGCAGCCACACGAAGCCTTCTGCACTCAACCGTAAGCCACAGGAGATGAGTCATGGTGTGGCACATTTTGAGGCTGCTGCCACCCATCAACAAGCAGACAGCCGTGGCTGTCACAGTCCATGATTGGTCGAACACTTTCCCTGCGGTCTAACCTTGCGTTTGAAAGGGCCATTTAATAACAGTGATTGGCTTCACCGGAGACTCTAAATGAAGTGGAGTCTGATTGGACGAGATGGGGAGATGGTGGATCTGGGACGAGCTGTAATTGGCCATATCGAGAGCCTTGACATTGCTCGTCGGATCAATCTGCAGTCCGTGGGCTCCAGGAGATTAGGTACAAACAAAGCTGGCTTCAGATAGAATGTTTATAGTTACCCAAAGTCACGGATCTTGGGTATCACAAGCTAGAAACCCGAAAGATTGCCCGAATTTCATTGTTTGCAACGGGAGCGCACGGTCACCTGATCCATCCCCTTCCCTCGACTTGAGATCAAGTGGGGCCCGTGTCTCCCGGCTCAAGGCCCGTTCAATGATGCGTCCTAGCTTCGTTATAACGGTCGGTATCGTTAGATCATTATTGTGCTTTGTTGCATGCTGACCTTGAGACGCGACGCGCAGCGTGTAAGAGCGTGTAAGAGAGTTGTCGCGAAAGTTAATGTGTGGTTAAGATATAAGAACATGGCCTGCTCATCTCATTCTTGCGTCTGATCATCCCAATTCGATTCTTTGCAAGAGAATAAAATTCTTCATCTGAAAGAAACACGCCAAACACTTGACCCGTCTCTTGCTCATGGTTTGACCGGATCATCTTGTAAGACGAGTTTCGGGAAACGCAGGTATTCCGGGACCGTCGTCAATCTTAACCGTGTCTACTCGGGGACGGGGACCTTCCCAATCTGAAAAGGCCACGTTCACCAGCCACATTCGATGCTTTATAAGACAAGTTGTAGGCCATCCCATAAGCTCAGCAGAATACAAATGCACCTATGATTCATGAAAATGTCCCGCAGAATACACAAATGAGTCAAAATTCGGGATTCTTGGGCGATATCTTGATTCTCAATCTCGGTTCTGAAACAAACTCCCGTCCACAATGCAAGCCCAACCTCGCAGCCACATGCTCCCCAGCCACCAGCCCAGCGATCGCAATGAGCAAACCCAAGCAACCCAAACCAAAGCCTGGCATGGCCCGTGCACGTGCACGCTCGTTTCCCCTTTGGCTACAAAACTCGGCCAACTAAATTTTTTCCTCTCCGTCCCCTTGCCAAGTTTGCGCGCCCCGGTAGTGACAAGTCAACGGCTCAGCGGAGTTTGCCTTCTTCTCTCATAAATACCACCGCGCCTCCGACCGGGCAAAACTCACTGACGTGCACGCGCTTTTCCTTCAGAGGCTCCCTTAAATCCAACCCCCCCCTACCCCCCCCCTTCTTCCTCTTCTCTCCCTTATATACACCTGACGCC
>JABEXW010001191.1:0-12002 GCA_013266185.1 Fusarium sarcochroum | reverse complement strand
ATAGTGAGACTAGCCGGTCAGTGGTAGGGTCACCGTATATGTCGCGGGCAAAAACCACATACTATCTTAGAGTACGACGAGACATATCGCAGCTCGGATATATCGCCCAACAAATAGTACTGGAATATGTACACATATAGGTCGGTTATAATATAAAGCATTATATTTTCAAGATACTATTAAAGTCTAGACCTTGTTGATAGTTGAATCAAGATCGCTAAAGATTCCGAGGGCTCCCTGTTGAGCCGCCCTTATCTAATGCAAAGTCAGCTGCACAGATCAACTACTCATCACTTCATCTACGAAAAAAACACCAGGGGTACCGAGTTCTCATGCGCCTCGCAAGCATGGCTAAAACGAGCGCTTGGGTCCACTCACCCTCCACAGAGTTTCCGGCTGTCATTTAGGCTGAATATATCCAAAGACGTGAAAAGTTTCCGCGATCCTGTCTTGACTTATGACTTCCTGTCAAATAAGCTTACTGCTGTAAGCTGTTTTGACAGTTGTTGACGCAAGCAATGGCGCTCGATCTTCACGGGCTTATCCTAAGAGGGTTAAGCTTAGGTCACTCCATAGGGGCAAATTATACTTGTTTAAGCTTTCTTGGCCGTTTAATATCCCCAAAGCAGCTGAACATGTTAAAATTACCTGATTCTCGGCCCTCTTTCGGGATCCGCTTGAATCTATTCTAGGCAAAGTCATGTTTTACATCTTAGTTGCGTCGAGCAACCTGGCAATACTTCATTATCGTGAATAAGTGAGCGGTACCTCTGTTACCGGCCAGCTTGCCAGCCAAAAGAAGTACCTTTCATTCCAGCAATTCCGAAAACTTAGGCGCTCTTCTGAGGGTGCGTATATAAGCAGCCGGATTCTCCTGCGATTGACACAACCACACCGTTGGGTTCTGGGTGGATTCGACTACTGATGGCGCTAGGAGAAAGACGCGCGGAGCTGCATGGTCGACAGGTCATGCCCCCAGTGGACAAAGGCATCCTCTCCGGTGTCGTCAGCGTAACACCGAACCAAGATACCAATTTAAATTTATCATTCTCATGATTGCCTCATGGTATCAAGCCTAGAGTAGCTTATGTTAGAGGTAGTTAAATAAGTTGTATGAAGCAACCCAGGCAGGCTTTTAATATTTTACTATAAGCATAGAAACAAGTGTTAGTGCCCGAAGTAAGAAATAACTGAACTACTCGTATGTTAACAGCCTGTAGCACAGGTCAGGGTTTAGTAGAAGTCTTGTGCAGAATACAATCAGTGTCACCATTCAAGAGCATCCCCTCATTCAGGTTCAGTGCTTGAGGGAGTCCCAATCGTCACAACAGCTTGACCGTCCGTTAACAGAAATTGGTAATGATTGGTGGACCTAGAACCAGGTCAATGAATGACAGAATGGTGTTAGGAACAGATAATTCACGAGATTAATACTATAGCCTAGGATTATCTGCCATACGCCGAATCATAGCCATTCTTGGTCCAGCCCCTGCTCAGCTGGAAAGAACTGGAATAAACTGCTTACTCAAACAGAACCGAGACGATGGTTATAGTTTCTTAGACATAAAAATAATTACGGACAATAAAATGGATTCCAGGTTATCAGGCTTGACTGACGGTTGATTGATTGGATACGGTATATCCACTGTAATATTACAAGATATTCACTACAAAGAATTGATCTACCGACAGGATATTGCTTCTTTCGCTCAAACAGCTGCACCCACGCACATAGCTGCCAAAACAAGGAAGGCGATTGCCAGACAGGCCAGTTGATAGACCAAATATCATAAGAAAAGAAATTCCACGAGAGTCTCGACCCAGAAACTACTGAACTAGCACCCTAGACGTCCATCTATCACACAATCACGCAAACATATAACGCAATGACTGCAGCAAGCACCGCCTTGACAAGAGTAAGCCCGTTGATCTTGCTTCCTGGCGCGTATCCTGTGACCACGATAGAGGTTGGGGCCGGACTAGAGAGACGTGTGGAAGAAGCCGATCCAGATTCTGCTCCAGGTCTAGCGTCGGTAGGTCTGCCGGGTGAGGCATCCACGGTCGTCATCTGCGGGGCTGTGTTGGTAGGAGACGCGGGGGACACAAAGGATCCAGGATGTCTGTGAATAGCTGGGTATGTATCACTTTCCCGAGAATCCGCAGATCCTTTGTTTTTAGTGTCCGAGCGGCTGGGCCCCCCTGGGACTTGACAGGCCTCTACACTACCACTAGAGCCATCCTTGCAGATGTCTCCACCAGCTGATGCCTGCGCAGCTGGACCTGACTCGACTGGCAGAGTCAGAATTGTCGTAATCGCCTGCTCGCCACACGCATTACAGACAACAGCGGTGGCAGTGAAGCCAGGAGGACAATCGCCTGAAGCAGGGCGCTGACACTGAGTTTTGTCGCAGGGAGCAGTGATGGTATAAGTATGCAAATTCGGACCATCTGAACCAAGAGTTGGAAAGGCAGTGGTGTAAATGAGGAAGCCACCACCAGTCATGTGGCTCTGACTACCAACGGTGGAAGTAGGGTAGACGCTCGTCATTGTAACAGGGGGGAGAGTGCTTGTAAACGTGCAGTTGTCCGCATTGGATGGCTGTCTTGGCTTGATGGGTAGCCAAGAAGCAAGACTGACAGCGGGGAATAGAAGAACGAGCGGAGTGAACAACATGATTGAATGAGTGAAGCGATGATTTGATGATTGTGGTTTCACTTTGCACTGGTCGATGAAGTATTTATGATTTTTTCTCGTTGGTGTGTGTTGTTGTTTTCTATGCGGGAGACACATACCTAGAAAGAAGTGTTAAGTTCTTTAAACAACTACGATCAAATCACAAGGCACACGACGACCCCATCGAGAGATTAAAGTTATGCTACCTCGCTTACAGCTCCAAGGCTTTTCTGGAATGATTCCTGGGTTCGCGTGTGATGCCATCGGTCTCATTCGACTTCGACAGACACAGGAATCTAGTGATAACTGATGCCTTTCTGAACCATGCTTCCGGACTGGGACCCCAATCCTCTTCTGTTGAGGAAGTCGAGAACATCTGTTGGAATTAGACAAAGAGAAGGAGAGCTGAAAAGAATCACTAAAAGGGAGGTCCAATTATCTTGGCAATGCCCTCTGCTAAGAGGTTCAGAGAAATTATCCCTCAAAGCTTTCTAATCATATCACTCCACCATCATGTGCACAGCTACTCCCGTATTCCCCCTTTCTGCTAAGCTACCTGATCTAGACTCAAGCTAGTGTAAGACATAGTTTAATGTCTTGTATGGTTCAAATCATAACCACCGAGTCATCCAGAGGCCGTCAATTCTAGCCTAAATATCACATTCACCATACTCGCGACCCGAACCAACGGAGACACATGTTCAGGTGCCAGCAACATGTTAACCATGGAATGTGGTGGCGCTCAGAGAGTGTGGGAGATGTTTCCCGGCAGTATTTCGTACGATATCCTCCAGATGAACTCAGCTGAAAGCAACTTCGCTTGGAGGATTTCCTATTCTTCACATTCCACATTTACAGTCTCTCTCTCACCAGAACGCCACAAGCTCTGAATAACACGAAGCATCGAGTCGACTTCTAAGATATGGCGATTCTAATTTGTCCACTCTGGGTATGTTGACAGGACAGTCTATGATTTGATCTCCAGCGGTTGAGGTCGCATCTACCATAAATATCAGTCTCTGCCAATAGATTTTGGGATATCCAACCTCATCGCTACTCTCATTTCCTCTCACTTTCTACTTACAACAACTCTTTCAAGTGTCGCTCGCTCTTACAATGCGTGTATTTTCTTACCTCTCGGAGCTTCTGCTCTTCCACGGCCTAGGCTCAACAGCTCTAGCTCAACATTTCCAAGACTGCCCTGACGGGTTGTCCGTCGTGCGTATACAACCAGAAGTCATTATTGCGCTCCAGCCTGTCACCATTAGCTCTGTATTCAATAACGATACAGTGCTTACGGTTGGAAGTACCACGATCCCAATCACGGGTGCCCCGACTACTTTGGTCACCTCCTTCACTCTGACGGAAACTTCGACCAGATTCTCGACTGGGTGAGTTTCTCTTTTTCAGTTCATAGATTCCAGATGTCTAACGTACTTCTTATTAGTGATCTGGAACGACACGTTACCGATCGCTACACTACCATCACTCGTGATGGCTCTGGATCCAACCCAACCACCATTATTCAGCCGCCCTCGGTCCATGACCCGACTGGAACTGTCATCATTGTCAACCCTTCATTGGCCTCCAGCAAACATCTTACCCGACCGTATAAGACTCTTACAAGTGCTGGCCATTCAGGCTCCCTTCCTACCACGATTGTTCAGCCTCCCTCTGGTTCTGGCGATGCAGGGACAGTCATTGTGATTATCCCGTCCAACACTCAAAGTGGAACCTTTACTGGTCCTTACACGACACTTACTACCACTGGCACATACGGATCTCAGCCAAGTATTGTGACACTTGCACCTTCTGGTACAGATGCTACTGGAACTGTCATAATCGTCAAACCTTCGGCATCTTTGCCTGGCACGAACCCTTCTGCTACTAGAGCTGGGGAATCAGTCTTGCCACCAAATGCCTCATCTCGGACCTCGTCGGATACCTTTATTATCCCTCCCTCTGGCTCTAGCGCTACAAGTCGTCCTTTTACTGGCCCTTATACAACCATTACTGGAATTAATACAAATACGGCGGGCACGACAATAACGCTTCCTCCTTCGGGGACCGATGCTACCGGCACGGTTATTGTTCTTGAACCGAGCACAGTCACGCCAAGAAGCTCCTTTACCGGACCTTATACCACAATCTCGGGTATCAATACCGGAACTCTGACTGCAACACTTACACTGCCCCCTTCTGGGACAGATCCAACAGGCACGGTAATCGTTCTCGACCCTTCATCCTCTCTCCCTGCGACGAGTTTCACAGGTCCGTACACCACTATCACAGGGGTGGGTACTGCGACAACCACTGTCACTCTTCCTCCTTCTGGAACAGACCCTACTGGTACAGTGATCGTATTAGAGCCTATATCCAGCACAGCCTTCACAGGGCCTTTCACTACTATCACTGGTGTCAATACCGGTACTGCCACTGGAACATCGACCCTCACATTGCCACCGTCTGGAACCGACCCCACTGGTACGGTTATTATCTTGGAACCTTCGTCCTCGGCGCCTAACACAGTCTTTACGGGACCATATACCACTATTACTGGCATCAACACTGGCACCGCGACTGGAACCTCTACTATCACCCTGCCACCCTCTGGAACGGATACAACAGGCACCGTGATTGTCTTGGAACCTTCAATTTCCGCCTCTAGAACCACCTTTACAGGACCATTCACCACTATTACTGGGGTCAACACTGGAACAGCCACTGGGACGTCGACCCTCACATTGCCGCCGTCCGGAACAGATCCTACCGGCACCGTGATTGTGCTAGAACCTTCATCCACTTCCACCGGTTCAACATTCACAGGACCATTCACTACAATTACTGGCATAAACACAGGTACTGGGACAACCACACTTACCCTGGCGCCATCCGGAACAGATCCCACTGGTACCGTCATTGTACTAGAGCCCAGTGCTACTAGATCGCCAACTCCCATCATCACTCAAACCACCGATGGCCCTACATCTGCTTTATCGACAGACGTAACATCTAGAGTATCGCAAAGTCAATCCAATCCAGTTACTGTTGGCCTCACAAGTACCACTTCAAACACTTCGGATGCGGCATCTCAAGAGACCTCGGAGGTTTTGTCTTCAAGCTCGGAGAGTTCTCTTACTGAGTCAGACCTATCATCAAACACCTTGACAGATGTCGTAACTATTAGCTCCGGTACTAGCACTGCAACAGGTCCATCTGTGTCATCTGGAGAGGCTTCGGAGGTTACTTCTTCCACTGTATCAGAGGTTTCTTCAGATACTATGACGAATGTCATCACTAGCATCTCTGATTCTGTCGTCACAACAACTGCGTCCACTGGCGAATCCTTGGAAACTACATCAACTGACCCAGAGGCCTCTTCGGCCACATCGTTGCTTCTTTCAGAGACTTCTAGTGGTTCAGTCGTCAGTAGCTCATTGGAGGATAGTACCTCGTCTGGCCCTGCAACCTCTGATGCACCGACGACTGGAAGTGAGGCCGCCAATAGCTCAGATGGGTTGACCTCGGATACAACATCTGATTCAGAGTCGACTGTAACCTCTTTAACCTCGATGAATGCCGAAACATCTAGTACAGAGGATACGTCAACCGAGGCTCCGACCAGTGTCGACGTAAGCTCTACATCAGCAGCAGAAAGTACTGATATAACCTCTGAAACCGATATTCCAACCTCTTCAGGTGAAGCTACTAGTTCCCCTTCAGCTAGTACAACCACACCTGAGCCCCAAACGTCTTCCGCAACAGAGTGTATCCCGTCTGCCACGTCCACATCATCGTTCTGTGATGTCGCTCTCCCCACCGGCTGCCAAGCACTCGAGACAACTAACGGCGTTCTTCTGGTCCCCGTAATCGCAGCCTGTACTTTGGCGCTTGGTCCTTTTGCGGCCGGAAACATCGCTACCTGTCTCGCAACGACGCCTTCGCTGTTCACTGTTGGAGCAGATATAGCCGACTGTATCCTCACTGCTCTAGAAGGAAGGTGCATCACAACTCTGCCCGATGCATGCACGGACCTTGAAGATTCCAATGGCCTTGCACTTATCGCGAATGTTGCCCTTTGCGCCACTGCACTCGGTCCGTTCGCAGCTGGAAGTGCTGCTACTTGTCTTGCTACTGGCGCCATTACCTCTTCAACTCAAGGAACTAGCATCGTTGAATGCTTACAAATCGCTTTTGGCTTTGATTCGGGTACAGGCACCGTTACTGGAAGTGCTCTGTGCAACGAACCGACAACAGTTCCCCAGGACCCAGTCTGCGCCACGATCCCTGAGCCTTGCGCAGACCTGGCAGACATAGATGGACTTGCGCTCATCGCAGCTGTTCCTGTTTGTACGGCTGCATTGGGAGGTTTCGCTGTCGGCAACGTTGCAACCTGCTTGGGAACGAACCTCATCACTCAGAATACCTTGGGTGAGACTGTCGTTGAATGTCTTGAAGATGCTCTTTCGGAAACGTGTATCACATCTCTTCCCGAGCCGTGCCTCGACTTGGAGGGTAATACAGCTGCTCAACTTGTGATCAACCTCCCTCTTTGCACAGCAGCTCTTGGTCCGTTCGCTGCTGGGGCAGCGGCGACTTGTCTGACTTCGGGCCTGACCAATGGTAACTCAGTTGTGGACTGTCTCAACGATGCGATCTTTTGATAGCATGGCTAGTGATTTGTGGAGGGAAACTTTGGTGTGGGTGTCGTCAAGAGACAACATGTTGACTTGTGGGAGTGATGTTGGTGCGTTCAATATTGAGATCGACCATTCATTCATGACGTCAATCCGCTTTATTTCGGTCAGGGTACCTTTAACGAGAGTTTTTCTTCAATCAGGCGACGGTGGTTATTGAGATTTACTTTTCACAACTTTTTTTATTAGCTTTATGTATTAATCAACCCATTCTCTTCTTGGCGACAGGTCAAATACTCAGAAGGAAATTTACTTTCTTTGGAGAACATCTGTCAAACCAATCTTTCCATATTGCTTTCACCTATAAATAGTTCATACTTATGTGGACGAGCCTTACCATACATGACGGAATTAATCAGGCTCACATATCACTTTTATATGTGCACTATTCCGCTTGATAATCCTACAAACAAGAAACCTTATTGTTCATCATTGACTTTTGACTATTTCAAGTCCTCCTGTAAAACATGGGTATGTCTATTGTACACATGAAACTAGTTCCAACAAGGCCTGAACAAGGGATACAAGAATTGAAGAATCGAAAAAGGCGAAGACTAACCAAACGGACTCATGGAGCCCTTTTGGGACGAATGAAAAGAAGCTATCCTAGTAAGAGCAGAGAAAACCCTACCACTCGCATGAAACCATAGCAACGTGCTCGATCTTTGCACCGTCTCCAAGGTTGCTGCAAAGCTTGAATGTTTGCCTTTCATGGTTCTCCTTGCAACTATGAGACTGTTCGCCACACCACAAGGCGCCGGGGTTTCCTGAACCGTCATTCTTATACTGGCAATCTCCATCTTGAGTCTTGACATCAAATGTACCGGCAGGATACTGCGGATCCTTAAGAGCATCGACCGAAAACGTCGAGATGGATACATCTGCAGGGGCTTCAGCAACTGGGACTGGGTCGGCCGAGCACTGAGATCCGGTTCCGAAGGGCACTGAGTAGAACAGCCACTTCATCGAATCGCTAAAGTCGGCATCACCTGGTACTCCCTTTCGTCTGTTCTCGAGGATGATGTTGACTGCCTTGGTAGGGCCGGCTGGCTCACTTGGGGTTTCCCCTTCCTCCTCTCCTCCATCGTCACGCCCCGTCACCTGGGCGTTGGGGGTGCCAAACATGGTCTCCATGTATTTCAAGCTCGCGTAGACCGCGTAAGTATCAGCTGTAGAGAGAATATTAACACAACTACTCGCATAGGCTTCGATGGGAAAAACTCACCATTCAAGTGTGTACGGCCTCGCTCCTTGTCATTTGCCGCAAGCTTCTCCACCCACTTGATACCGTAAGCCTTCTTGTTGCTGTCTTGGTTATATAGTTGATCAGTTATGATCACTAGAAATAAGTCAGTAATCTCAACGGCATATCACAGCATGCAACAGTTGCTCACCTTCGGACTTGCCCGCGATAGCGGGGAGATGTGTAAGCTCATGAAGCAATGTTCTTGCCTTGCCAACCATCTTGTATGGATTTTTCTGATTATCGTGAGATGCACTTCGCAGCTCATCAACTATGCCTGACAGGTGTAGTTGACCGTCTGAAAAGAAGATGGAGCAAAGAACAATGGTCGATTCCTCGTACGAGCCACCGTACGCGAATGCATAGCCACCAATAACACCACTCGAAGATTTGACCTCGTTGATGCATGTCACCTGATCGACCGTGCTTCTGTGGTCTTGGTACATATCCTTGCATGCAACGCGGATCTTGCGCGTGGATCCGTCGAGTTCCTGGATATTGTGGAATACGGCTAGAACCAAGTCAACATGGCGATTCCAAAGACGAAGCAGGAGTCATACTCTCGATAAGGTTCATATCATCAAACCTCGATGCGATGTCGTCGCCGAACATTCTCGTTTCCAGTGTCTCGGTTGGGAAGAAATGCCTGGGGGTGTTGGCCAGCGTCACCACATCTGCCCAAGCCTGCTCAATATCCGCTATCTTTTTCTCTGAACAACCGTCGAATCCCGCGAAGGGAATGTCTCCGGGGACGTTGGAGAATTGGCGAGGATGCACCTTTGCGTGTTTGGCAAGAGTTGTAACAGGTGCAGAGAGTAGGAGAAGGCCAGAGGCTAGTCGAGCCATGGTAGATGTGGGAGCCATGATTGTGAAGTCTCGGTAATGGAGCTGAGGAAGAGTGAATGATGATGAATAGCAACCATGTCCAGACTCATCATTGCTTTATATACTGATCTCATAACAGACCGAGTAGTCCTTTGCCTCCTCCCCATATTAATTCTATCCCTAAATTTAAGCCTCTGAGGTGTCAGGCCCTAATCCTACAGGATTCGTCCCTTACGCTTGGCATCGCCTGCGTCCTGGAGAACGATTGGTTCTCCGAACGGTGATGCCTCTTATTGGCTAGTATACGGATAAGGTTTAGTGGGTAAGCCAGGCCTTAGGGAGATTAGATCCATACCTAATCTCTTTGAAGTCCGTAGGACCGTTGGGGCCGCCCATCTAACTCACATATGTACCAATCGGAAGCACTTCCTAGTAATTCTCAGTTCTAATTGGTCTGGAAGCTGGAGGGACGGCCCCGGCAGTCCTACGGACTCTAAAGAGATCACGCTACTAGCCCGTTCGCAGCGTCGTCGGACATCTACGATGACCCATTTCTATCCAGCTAGATCGGTCTTTGCCGTCGACATGTGCGGCTAAGTAGTATACTATCAAGACAAAGCCGAAGACCATCGCGTCTCAAAGGCTGAGAATTCAATGTAATGGCGTCAGGCAGGCGGTGCTTGTAATGTTACAGGTAGAAGGTTGGAGATTCGCTACTTAAATTGGTGCTATTGGCCTCAAAACAGGTACGGGGGCTGCCTTTAACCTTTGCAAAGAATATGTTTGTTGGAGATTCGTAACCAATGATAAAGATCACGTGGGCATGATCCATTGTACCCCGATTAGGGGCCTTTGAGCTAGCTAGTTATGTTAGATATTAACAAGAGTTTTTGCAGGTTTGGATACAGTCTTTAGGTAGAATATAGACAGCGATAGAGAGTTCTAAGGCAGGATGGGAAACGTGTTCTGTGCTATGGTTGATATTGTCCTCTCATTTGCTTTAGGGGCGCAAATTATATCTACATAGAGACAGGATGGGAACCAATCCACTGCCGAGGCTTATCCTCAACCGATGATGTTCTGTAAATGTTCGGACCCGCCGTGATTCGATATTCCTGAACAGTATTTTCATGAACAAGCAAACAGTAGCACATTCCATCCAACAACTGTGGTAACAATGAACAATTCCCTTTGTTCGGCTGTTAAATGTCAGCTTGTTCACAATACCGCTACTATCTCCCTGAACACCAAACCCAGTTCAAAGATTGTATACCGTCTACGGTGTTCTAGCTGGATTATAAAACGCTCAAGATGGTTGCTTCATCCTCCAACATTTCTCATCACAACTTTCCCACAAACCACAACGATCCTATCACACCGACCAACGAAACATTCTTCCCACCAACAACACCACTACCATCATCATGTTCGATACCTTCTGGGACTGGGCCCTTCGCCATGCCAAGATTGATCGTGATTACTACGAAGAAGCAGATCTCGAGTGGGTTACTGGAGTCCTACCTCTCATCGCATTCAGGGAAACCGCGCTCCCGGGTACTGTCCTCAGTGGCCTGCCTCCTGGTTCTTCAGCATATCAAGATGCCAGCAATCATGATGCCATCTTCCGAATGTCGTACCTCATCGACTATCTGCACACCCATGATCCCTTTGGAGAGAGTCGTGCTCACAAGGCCCTCAATGACGTGGATCCTGGCTTCAAGAAACTCAGGGCATTCAGCCAGATCTACAAGCCAAGCATAGCGAAAGATCGTGGAATCCACCCTCTGGATGAATGGAAAGATCCCACATACTTTTGGCGCTGGGTTGAAGTCAATGCGCTCCCACGACTTGAGCGGGTTCCGGATTTGATTGCCGAAGAAGCTGCCGACACCATGAAGAACACTCACTATCTGTGGTACTACATGATGTTCTTCAATGAGAACAAAAGTCTCGGCCACATTCGAGCGCAGAGACTGCGCATTGAAGAGCCAGATTGTTGGTTCCAGTCGCCTTTCTTCTTCAAGTTCCATTAGGTTCCTACTACATGGCGAAGGAGACACCAAGACAATGGGAACCAGGTAAGATTCAGGTGCATTTTGATAAGGCGGCGTTAGAGTATGAGTTTGCATGTATATCTAAATACACAATTGATATTTCATTTAGCAGTTAGTTTATTAACGGAGCTAGCAAGTGTGACATTTTCTAGTATCAAAGCGCAGGAAGAGTTATGAGTCAAAGCTTGACCGTGGTTTTTTTATCCAGGACGATAAGAATTACCACTTTTGAATTGCAATGTCGTCCTATATAAACTTATATTTGGATTTAATTTCTTAAAAACTCCTCCTTCTCTAAAAAGAATATTCACATTAGGCCACATAGCGCTTACTAAAGCATAGGGTAGGTTGCCCCTCGAGTAAGTAATAAAATATCACCTTGCTGAATATTTATCTAGACTGGATGAAAGAGACTTGGAATTGTGACATAGAACGAGATATGTTAACGATCAACGGGCTGGATACTCTCTTTATTAGCACAGGCCACTAGAGGCCACTAATGTGACAGA
>JABEXW010001190.1:0-10674 GCA_013266185.1 Fusarium sarcochroum | reverse complement strand
ACTTATCCTAAAGTTAGGTAAGTATCTTGGTAATTTACTAATTAAGTTCGTCCAAGTCTCTATCCACATCTACCGGTAATTTCCCCACTGCTTCAAAGTGCTGGATATTTTACCACAACTAATGCTTGTGTACACAGGTGCCTCGCTTCCTCAGTTTAGCAGCATCCGCCTTGCCCTCCTCTGACAGGTCCTTGGCGGCGAATCCGCCGATGGTGCGACGAGCAAGGCGTGCGCTAGCCTTGTCATCGTTGGGGAACTTAGCCTTGACGCCAAAGTCATGGCCGTCAGCCACATAGAGCACTTCGCCGCCTACCATGGTGAGTAGCACCTTCTGACGGCCGAGCTTCTCCTCGGGGACCTTGAAGAAGTTGTTTTCCAGGATAATGATATCAGCGAGCTTGCCAACCTCCAAAGATCCAATCTGCTTGTCGGCGCGGAGGAAGCGGGCGCCGTTGATGGTGATGGAGCGGAGGGCTGATGTACGGGAGATACCCTTACCGGGGAAGGCCTCGTCGTATGGAGCACCTTGGGAAGCGGGCGAGTTGGGGTTCTCAGGGTCGCCGGCGCGAGTCACGGCGACCTTGAGGGCGAGGAATTCATCAAGAGGATCAATCTGCGACCGTTAGACTTCATTTTTGCAATTTTTAAGAAAAGAAACTTACTGGCCAATCACTTCCGTACACAAGAGGGCGGCCCGCTGCCTCAAATTGATCCCAGGCTTGCAGGTTGTCGAGGCGATAATCGGCGAGGGCCTTGAACGTGTTGGGGATATAGAAAGAGCTGAGTTGCGACCACTGATAACTGACGATAGGGTCAACTCCAAGCTTTGCGAAGCGGGCCCAGTCCTTCTCGTGTGACAGCTCGTCATGGGCCAGACCAAGACGGAAATCCTTGTGGGGGAACTTCTTGCGGAATGACTCGGCGGCGTCAAGGCCTACGCGAACTGCGAGATCACCATCCACGTGAAGCTGGGCGTCAAACCCGGCAAGGAAAAGCAGCTCAAGAGTCTTTGTAAGAATCTCAGGCTTCCAGTATGGCTTGTTGAGTGAGTTCTTATCAGGTGCCCATGTGCCATTCATCTCAGAGCTATCGACAGGCGCCCAGTACGGGTCGATCAAGGCAGCTGTGTTGGCGGGATAAGTAATGACTCCGTCGATGAACGCCTTGATAGCCTGCCATTTCAGGGTCGGCTTGGGGCCAATGGTTGACTTATCATGCCAAGGGGTCAATTTCTTGACAACGTTGTCAACGAGGGTAGCAACTGCGGGAAGCGCGTTGGGTGCTTCAATGCGGTAGTCGAAGTAGGCACGCGCCGAGAGGCCATCCTCCTTCTTGATGGCAGTGAAGACAGTGTGATGGTCTTCGTTGGCAGCGGCCTCCTGGAAGGTGGTGATACCGGCCTCTCGGAGCAGCTTGAGCGCAGCGCGAATGGCTTGGAGGTTCTCTTCAGCCGAAGGTGGGGGAGGGCCGGCGAGGAGGGCAGAAGCGCCGTCTTGGAGAGCGCCCAAAGGCTCCTGGCTGCCCTTAACACGAACAATCTTGCCGTCAGAGGGGTCTTTGGTGTTTTCGTCAATCTTTGACAGATCAAGAGCGCGTGAGTTGACGAGGACAGTGTGGTAATCGCTTGAGCGAATAATTATAGGTCGCTTGGTTTTGAGCTTGTCGAGTTGTGCCTTTCCTACGCTGCCACTCTTTTCGGTAAGACCAGCATAGTCCATGTTGACGACTTCAAGCCAATCATCGTCTGTCTTGCCAGTCTCGTTGTCAAGACAGCCCTGAATGTGCTCAAGGACATCCTCAATAGGCAACGTCTGGTAGCTGAGATCGCACTTGAGAAGGAAAAGACCTCCCGACATGACGTGCATGTGCGAATCGACAAGACCAGGCATGGCCATGCGACCCTTGAGGTCGATGACCTTTGTTGACTTGCCAATATACTGGTCGGCAGATTTCTTGTTACCAGCGTATGCAATCTTGCCTTCTCGTACAGCCAGTGCTGTCACCATGCTGTTAGACGGGCACATGGTGTAGATGTTGCCATTGTGAAAGACCACATCGGCGGGCTTGACGGCACCCGCGACGGCCAGCAATGCGCTGACGCAGAGAGTTAGTATACCGCGAGCCATGATGATGATGATGATGGTGGTGTCCAACAAAACAGACTGGACAACCGCTGCAGATTATATGGCAGCATAGCTATGATTAAAGGGCCCCTGCATCGGCGGGAAACAAGGGTCTAGCGGCGGAAAACTCGGCTTGGCGTTGCATTGATATTTGAGTCTCGACCCCGTAATCTACGTTAGCCTACCCTGACTGTTGCAGGGACTTTGAAAGTGCTCGATAGTCCGGGGTTATCGCCTTGATCAGGTTAGACCAAGCACTTTTGAGTTGTTGGCGATGACCTGACAGAGATAGTTACCCAGCTTTAGGATAAGTTGCCACAATAACTAGGGCATACTTTAGGCTGAGTACCAACTAAAGTGCCTAATTTATTTTATCATGCCTTAGCTAAAGTTTAGCAGAGTTCTGATCATTTGCTGGGCCGCCTGACAGGCTCCCATGGAAGACCGTGTGTAGAGAAAGATGCAATCTATTGACCAAACTGGTAAGCTTACCAAGACGTTAGTAAGGTATACATATGTCTTCCATTTGGTCAAATTCTAGACTTACTTTTTGCATCACTATCAAGATCGTCGCAATTTTACCAGATGGTAAGCGGCAAGATTCTCATTAATGAATTGGCAGAAAAAGGACATGCTGCTTATCCCATCAATGTCTCATACCCATTCTCCATCATCACATCCATCCAGTATACTTCCTGTTTCTCCTCCTCCATACGAGCCCACGTCTTCTTGACCAACATCAACATTCGACGTATGGGCTTGGCTGCCAAGATATTCTCAAAGGCTGAGAGACGAGAAACGATGACTCTTCTCGCCTCTAAAACTTCAAGGCCGGATAAAGGCACGCTGAACCTTTGACTGGTTGCAATGCTTGCGACAGGGGGTTGTTGAATATTTGAAATTGTGCAGTATGAGCGACTGAGAGATAGTTCACTGCAGATACTAACGAACAGCAACGGTTGAATGGATCGACTTCGAGAAGACACAGGTATGTCTTTAACGAGGTCTAGAACATGGAGAGCCAGACAGGTCAACCATGTATCCGTCAAAGACCGATCGTCAGTGCAGGACCCGGTAGGTCCAGGAGATTCCGTCATGAATGGATTGCTGGCTGGATTCACTGACGGAGTGTATGGTGTAAGAAGATCCGGAAAGTTCCGATAGAGCTGAAGCAATCCCGTGCATCTATAAGCTTCAGCGATACTAACAAGGTGGTTCGCTGGTGTCATATCATCGCCAGCATCAACGATATCGTTCTCTCTTGGTAGCTCAATCGCGCACAGCTCCGAGTGTAGCCTCTCTGAAGCAAGGATCGCATGCTGAGCCTGCTGAATATCCTCCTTTGACGCGAACCGGCGGAAACGGATCCGCTTTCGCTCTTTTCTGACGAGGCTTCCAACTTTGCCAACGAGTTCTTGTACTTCGATGCCAATACCCGTTTGCGGATGAGGCATACGAGGTTCGGACAAGTCGAGACAATCTGGCGGAGCTGGTTGGGGTTGAGCATGTTTGATGCTCGAGTCCACGTCGGTGACAAAAGAGAGTAACATTTTCCAATATACAAGAGAGTTGTAGAAGAAAAACTCCTTTTTCTTATCGGCCAGTGCGAGGTTGACATCACGCGCTTCAGCAGAGAGAACTTTCTTGGCGAGAACGTCGAACTGAGGTTGGCCTAGGCTGCTGGGATCATGCCATGACAAGCTCATTCCCAACATGACCAAAGCTAACAAGGACGAGGTCTCCAAATGAGCTATTTTGGCTTCTCCAGACAAGCAGACCATGGCTTGATCTCGGAGCTGGCGTCCCACAGAAGAAAAGCTAGGCGATACTTCAGATAGGCATGCGGCGGCCATGCTTTGAGTGATGTAGTAGAGAGATTGTGAGCCGGACCACATGTTTGAAATTGTTGTTCTGTATGGATTCATTGGACTGTCGTAGCAAGACATCATTCCGCATACCTCTTTGAAGTAGTACTCGACTAGGATTGAAGTATGGTCTTGGAGGGCATGCGACAATGGCATCTCGCAGACAGGTTCGGGCAACTGATTTGAAGACTCCGGTCTGATAAGGGCCTGCAAACCCGACTGTGCTGTACCTGAAAGGCTAATTGGCCAGAGTCTATCCTCGTTGGGTCCCTGGGATATAGTATCAGGCGTTTGAGCTAGTGTCTGGTCAGGATACAATTGTAACAAGTCGTTGGGAAATTGCATAAGAGGTAGGTTTGATTCTAGGTTTTCATGCCCCGAGATATCAACGCATCCTGGGTCCATGACATCTGTGAGCTGCTCTAGAAGTTCCGGGTTATAGAAATCGTTCATAAAATCCTCTGGCGGCTGTGGCTGGTAGGGTGTGTATACCGAAGCCTGTTGGGGGGTTGCAGCGGCCTCGTCTCGGGGTGTATCTAGTATGTCCCTTGGAGATTTCGATCCAGCCTTCCATCGCAATGGCTTTTGGTAGCCAGGGCACGCGATACCCAGTCTCAGACAGCGAGAGCAAGAAGGCTTTGCCTCATCACATTTGAGCTGGGGATATGGTTAGAGATGAATGGTATAGGGGAAGGTGGTTTCGTACTCGTTTGGATTTACACACGGCACATCCAGTGCGCGACCTGGTAATGTTCTTGCGCACTGATGAACCTGAGGACATGATGACCCGCTTGGTTGTATTGCATTGGTGAGTGGAGATGACAAGGTGCACAGTCTAGATGAGTGGATTTAGTGATGAGCATTCCAGCTCACGTGATGGTGCTAGCGGGACCTCTCCCACTTACGCGGTCTAAGAAATACGTGACATACGGAAGGAAACCGTTTAATAAGACAAAATAGTGGAATATATATATATTGAACTAAGACTAATATATTTTCTGGTATTTTAATAAAGTTCCTCATTAGACCAGACTACGTCGTGTAAGAACTTTATAAAATCTAAAATAAACGACGCGTCTCAAGATTTTGCTAGATCACCTGCTAACTTAGGATTTCCAGCCATGACAGGAGTTCAAGAGCCCTGTCGTTCACAGGCCAGTTCAATACTTTCTCGTAGATAAGTAGGATGTTGTCGAAGACGACTCAGGTAGTTAGTTGCTATCAATTCTTAGGTATAAGACCTAGAACCCTGGAATCCTACCTATGAAGCGCCTCCACCAAGCGTGGATGAACGAAACAAAACCACCGAGACTACACGGCGTGCGGGGAAGATGTTCTGCTGAGTTGACCCAATTTCGACGCTTCACCCCTTCTGTCTGACTTCTGTTACTGATTTCGAATGCCAGTTGGCACCACCAATCGTTTCTTCGCTGTGGATAAACATAGCAGTTGTTGCCCTCAAAGTACTGTCGGCCCTCAAAGAACTGTCCCAACCATGTTTCCTTGGAAATGTTGGAACCAGTGCGCCTATCACCCTTATAACAGTCACAAAATGACCGGGTACGTACGTAGCTTTCTCATCAGCCGTACCAAGGAGATTCTCAATCGCAACGACTTATCTTAGACAATCAAAGATGACCCGAAGGTGATTAGTGGCGCGATAAATCCCAGTATATGAAGTTGACTTGCAACATAGCTCCAACCTCAGGGTTCAAGGTATATTTTATCAAGATTCTCTAGCCCCTTTTTGAATGGACTTAGTTTGATTACCATTGTGTTAATTTCTGTGTTTCTCACGTAAGGCCACGTTATTATTGGTGGTATAAGCTTTTCATTGAAGTCTATTCAAGCCTTTTCTTCAAAGCCAAATTCACTCTTTTAGTTCTGAGCTACTTGTTTATTTCCTCGTGCCTATAGGCACACAGCAACTCGTTGAGAGTTTATGTACGTATAGGGGGAGGTGGTTTGAGATAATAAAGAACTCGGTTGGCTGGCATTAAAGAAAGAGAGCTCTAAAGGGGCTTCTTATACCCAAGATGAAAGCTTATTATTTATATAATAAGGTTAGTAACTGCCTAGAAACGCAGCTTTATTTTGTTTTAAGATTGAGACAGAGAAAATATATACTTAAGGCATTAGATGTAATACTTTTATTATATTAAAAAGAATATATCTTTTAGATATATAACCTTGATCTATCTCTTTGAGATGTCAAGTAAGGTTTGTATATATGTATAAGATTTTCTAAAGTCTTAGAAACTTACAGCCTAAAGTTGGAAAATTCTTATGCGATATATTTTATAGAATTAATTGCAACGCGATTTATACTAGTAATCGATTTATTTGATAGATGAAGGCTGGATCATCCGTAGCCAGTTCCGGGGCTTTAGGTATCGGCTTCTGACCAGCCGAACGTACTCCACCTAACCTTTCCAAACTCGGCATCGAATAGCAAAGGATATCAATGCCGAAAAGGGAAACAATTAGCAAATGCTATGGTACAACATCATTGTCATTATTATCAGTAGAGGTGGCGGTTTTATTACTTTCTAGCTATCTTTACTATTCTCACCAAAGAATCGCTTTCCCTTGTCTATGCAAATTCAAATCTAGACAGGATGGCCGTAACCACAACCAACCTTTCTTTCAAAGTGGCCCTCGTGCAAATGAAACCAAAGGTGTGTACATGATCTGTTCGCCTCGGTGAGATAAAGCACTAACATGTTAATAGCCTCTTGACGCTGAACACAACTTCTCACATGCTGCTGATCAGATCCGCCTGGCCGCTGCTCAGGACGCATCTCTGGTTGTCTTGCCAGAATACCATCTCACAGGATGGGTACCGGAGGATCCAACTTTTGCACTCTCCCCAGAGGAGGCTAGTAAATTTCGAAAGAGATACCAAGACCTTGCAGCGAACCTGCGAATCAACATTTGTACGGGAACAGCCGTCTCTCAAGCTCACAAGCATGGCGTTCAACCGGATGACAGGCCCACTCTGTTGAACACCTCGGATTTTATCGACCACAACGGTAACCTTCTGGGTACATATACCAAGACAAACCTCTGGATTCCCGAGCGACACACTTTGACCTCTTTCGTTGATCATGCTCGGAATGCTGCCAAAGATGACGCCCCAGCACCCAACCCTCATCAAGTATTCGACACTCCCCTGGGTCCCATTGGCATCCTTGTATGCTGGGATCTTGCTTTCCCTGAAGCATTCAAACAACTCGTCCTAGCGGGCGCCAAGATCATCATTATCCCTTCTTACTGGACATCTCTGGATATGGACAAAGATGGGCTCGCATACAACGCGGATTGCGAAAAGATGTTTATCCAGTCAGCCCTTGTCACCCGCGCCTTTGAGAACACCGCAGCAGTGATATACTGCAATGCTGGTGGGCCAGCGCAAGAAGGGTTCTTTGGCTGTAGTCAAGTTGCGTTGCCCATTGTGGGAACTGTACCTGGGAGCTTTACCGATGGTGAGGAGGCCATGCGTATCTTGGATGTGGACATGCGGACTGTCGAAATTGCGGAGCGCAATTATCAGATTAGACAAGATCTGGCCAGAGAGAATTGGCACTATGGCTACTCCAAAAATCCCGCCACACCTAAGTTATAGGGTTTAATGCATATCCTTTGTAAATTAAGCAGAAAGTTTGGTGCTATATACCTAGTCCACTCGAGCATCAGGCGTGTGAGCGTTACGCGATTGTGTTCAAGAGACAAGGAAGCGAGCGGGATCAATATCTATTTCTGAAGCAGAGAGTAGTCAACGGCGAAATAAGAGCCAGGGAAAAGAAGACAGCCATTTTGACAGTTTCATACTGTAGTTAACCAGAGTTAGTTAAATTAGCACCACAAACTGGTCAATTGTGTTCATTGCCGAGAACGATCTTGGTCAAAATGTAAATTAATAACTGCTGCACAAAATGATGCCCTCTTTTTCACTCCTCGCTTCTCACATCTCGCTATGTGTGCATTTCCAGTTATCACTCTTCCTGCTTAGAGTGTGAGCTTGACGCGATGTCCTTCGGGGTTTTCTGTGACATTACACCCGCCACAGGTAACTCTTCACCCAGGATGCACTCAAGCTGCGGACCCTCGTAAGACTTTCTCTTCAGGAACCACAGTGCCGTCACAAATATGATGAAGATGCCCAAAACTGCTGTTACGTAGTCTGGGCCGCGTTAGTCTCGTATAACTGATGTTTACTTGGGCCGGCTTACTCATCGTTGACACGTTTACGGGGATAGCTGGAGGGAAGCAGAAGAACTATTTGAAGGAATCACGTTAGTGTGTTCAAGGATACCGGGGAAAAGCCATGACTTACCACTGAGGTGACAAGCACGAAGATGACTGCGGTGTAGTTGGCTATGTAACCCAAGGTGTGTCCGAGCGAAAACTCGGGCGGGTCTGCTAGGACAAGCTGTCGTCCTCGTACCAGTAGGATGACAACCGGTGCAGCATATGAGAGGTTGAGAAAGAGCGTGCAGCTAGCGATGTATGCGTTGAAAGCTACCTCCGGACCTTGAAAATGTTAGCAAGAACATGGAAGGCTCTGACTAGAAAGTGTTTACCTAGGTACAGCAATCCGAATAGAAGGTTGAAGACGGCTTGCACAAGAATGGCCCGGACGGGAACATTGAGCTTCGGGTGAAGGTGCGAAAGACTGTTAAATGGGTTAGCTATCCCAACTACCTGTAATTATTTAGAGCACGAATTGCGCTTACTATTGAGAAAAGGGCGTGCCACCATCTCGTGCCATTGACCAGAGAAGCCGACTACCAGAGGTCACACAGCCATTGGCTCCATTGACAAAGCACAAGGCAACAGCAACACTCAGTACGGTGGCAGCGACCTGACTTCCAGTAGCTTGGTATATCATCTCAGTAAGGGGACTTTGGGTTGGCGATGCCAGGAGAAGGTCGAGGTCGACGAAGCAAAAGAGCATCACTAGGATGAAGATAATTCCACTGGAAACGTGTTAGCCCAATGCTTCGGAAGTAACAAGGTATACTAACGTTACACCTCCAACTAGAACAGCGGCGATCATAGCTTGAGGTGCATCCTTGGCTGGTCGAGGCATTTCTTCGGTCATATGTGCCACAGCATCGTAGCTATACTATTGTCAGCATTCTATATAATACGATTAAACGTTGAGGCTCACCCGATGAGACTGAGGGCTGACTGGAGCAGTCCTAGCATCCAAGCTGTTCCGTCGCTCCAACCAGTCGTATTAGAGAAGTTTGTGAACACAAACTCTGCGTCAGTCTTTGGGGACGTAGATAGAAGTACGATGCTAATCACAACAACGCTGATCAGGGACCAATACACTATGCACGGTCAGCAAGTCATCGCAACAACATGGGAGACTCTACTTACAAGCGCCCTCGTTCCAGCGGTTTAATATGGGATAAGCAAAGATGTTCAGAAAAACACCGACGATGGACACTGCGACGAACATCAGGTAGGTCCCCCATTGGGTGATCTCATAGGTGCCGCCGGAGCCAGCGACTGCTGCTGCGGCAAGGAATCGAGCTATTTCACGGTAAGTGATTTATCCTTTTGTTCAAGAGAGAAACTCCATACCTCCAAAGTAGGCGGCGGTTGTATTCAAGGTCAACCAGCCAGCGATGTTTGTCCACCCAACAAGAAAGCTCTGTTGATTGTCAGCAATGCCATTGACTAGACTTGTCGCGTTATTCTAACCATCAAACTCTTCCATTTCTTCGTGGACAGAGCGAACGAATAATGATACTGTCCACCGGCAGTAGGATACAGAGATGCCAATTCTCCGACGCTCGCGCTCAAGCAAATATTGCAGATGACGCAAAAGATGAAGCCGTAAACGAAACTGACAGAGCCACCTGATGGCATAACAAGGCCGAGGGATCCAGCAAGAGAAATCCATGTACTTGGTTCATTAGCATGACAGAAGTAACTCGTTTTCGGACTTCTTACTTGAGAATTGCAAAGGCCATGCCAATCATGGTGATCTTGGAGAACCTCTTCTGGAGGTGACCCTCCTGGGCTGTGGTGTTGGTTGTCATACTGGTATGAGGAAGTAGAATGCTGACTCCAAGGTGAAGGAAAGAAAAAAAGAGGTCTAAGTCTCGCCAAGATATAAACTATTCATTCCCCTTATCTTGGAAGTCGGCTTTAATGTCACTTACTCGCGATACCCAAAGCATTAACCAATCGGCGATCGCCTCACGTTCGCCTCCGCCGTACCATCGACAGACGCGTTGCGGGGGAAATGGATCAAATGACAGACTAGTCCCAGAATGGCAAATTTTAGCAAAGGAATTTCCTTAGTGCTGGTGTTGACGGGCGTGGGCATCATTTCCCTCGGTAGATAAGCAACGAGATAACGAGACCCTTGTTTTGCGATCGGATAACTTTCGCGGGGAAACCTAATTGATAGAGCTAGGTGGATGAAACAAATCTTTTGAATTGATAAGATAGATCCGAGGAAGATACTAGTTGGTGTTATGTCAGCAGAGGAGATGGACGCCTGGATAAAACCACAGTCAGTTCTGGAGAGCTTTAGGGTGAACAAGAAGATTGAGACTAGGACAAAGACAGCCATTAAATAGTAAGTAACTTCCTGGTATACATCTTAAGGAGTATATAATTGTAGCCTTAAACTATGATGAATATTAATTATATAGGTATTAAGT